>CAJNDV010001536.1:65115-104843 GCA_905221635.1 Symbiodinium sp. CCMP2456
AGGGAGGGAGGGAGGGAGGGAGGACAGACATATATACATATATGCGTAGAAACGTATATGCACATGTACATACAGACACACAGACACACAGACAGATGGACGGACCGACGGACGGACGGACCGACCGACCGACAGACAAACAGACGGACATTCTGCATACACATCACACACACACACATGCAGACTGGCACTTGTCCTTGGGCGACCGGCGATAGCATTAGGATATTCGCTCTCGAAGCTCTCTCAAGAGCAGGAGCAAAAGATAGAAGACTGGCAGAAGCAAGAAAGGATCCCGAAGACATGTAGCAGGCTCCTCGTGTCCGATCAGATCAGCCTCAAGTCGTGCAAGAAAACGCAGCCATGGAGCAAGCTTTCTCGAACCTGCCTCCGATGCCTTGCCACCCCAAATGGTCCACTGCCTTGCACAAGTTGCAGAGGAAACAATCTGAAAGGTCTGCAAGTGCAATCATTCAGTCCAGCCGCCTGATGATGCCCTCGTTGCCGCCGGAGAAAATGGATCCAAAGGGGCTGTGTCCCAAAGCGAGGATCTCATCTGTGGCGTCCTGAAACAAACAGCAAGAGAGAGAGAGAAAGAGAGGCAGTTTTCAAAAAGCTCTGCCGGCTCCCGCCGCAGGCTGCGCTCCTCGTGGGCAAGGAAGACGCGCTCAAACTTGGCCATGGCCGTGCCTGCGATTAAAAAAGAGATTCCAAGAGACATGCAATGTCTTCAAAAGCTTTGTTTTCATAGCATGAAGTTTGTTTGTAAACGATGCTGCAAGGAACCGTCGCTGGTCAGAGTCACCCGCCAGAAGGAAAGCTGCCGGTCGTAGGAACCCGCCACCACCAGTTCAAAGCCGGTTCCAGTCGGATCTTCGTGAGCAGACTCTCCTTGAACGTTCACGAGAATCAACGCACTGATGGTGTTCTCGTGCACCTTGGCAGTTAGATACCTGAAGAAGACAGCTGCAGATAGCGCGTGCTTGATGCACGAAAGGGCGAGCTCGCAGAATCACTCAGGCTTCGTGTCTTCTGAGCATGAACAGCAACCAGCGGCTGCCCCAGCAGTGTCCCATGTCGAATGTTCAAGATTGGGCTTTGAAGGAGGGCAAACTTGTGAAAGTTGTGGGGCTCTCGCTTAGGGCCCAGGGCTGCCAGGGCTGGGGCCTTCCACAAGCTGACGTTAGCCGCGGCACCGGCTGCCCGGTGACCGTTTTCAAGCATGCTTCCTGATGGCCTCACACAGCGGCACTTGCAAAAGGGGAGATGTACGCGGCACAAATCTGTGACGTGCTACGTAAAGCCGCCCAGAATCTATCCAAGGACCACATCTTCAAGTCAGAGTTCTCGTGGCCGGTGATCACGACGTTAGCTCGGGGAACATAAACCATGGCCGTGATCTCCTGCTTCCGTTCCTGAGTCGAACGAACCAACATTGATGCACGGCTACTGGTGCTTCCGACTGCTGTCGCTGGCAAGACGTTCCGGCCTTGAGGCACTTGATGCACTCCAGCGTGTCCTTGGCTCAAGAGTAAACCATAATAAAACTGCAGTCAGGTCAGCTTGTTGATTCCTCACCTGCCAGGCAAGTACCCGCCAATCGCAGAGGTTCAAAAGCTAAGCTTCTGAATCCCACATGCGGATGGTATTGTCCATCGATGCCTCAAAACAAACTACTCTTTGCCGAAACGTCGAAAATCACGCTTTGGTCTGGCGCCAAGAAGCCGTGTACAGAACGCCACCCTGGCTCGTAGGTCGAGATGCAATGGCCACGATGGGTGCCGTGTGCTCCTGCAGCACTTGTGCTGAAGGCTGTGAATTTCTGCCCGGATGCTGAAAACTCCGCCGCTCCTTGATCTCCTGGAACTTTACACCTCGCACGATGTCCAGCACCTGATGCAACACCCAAGCGACTGGGTCAGACGATGCAAGTGCACAGCGGTGCCTGAATCGAGTGGGGTGTCAGCAGGACCAAGCGCGAGATCGCGGGCAGAAGGTGAACACCGATGATGGGATCTTCGGTCACGTTCTTCCACGCAGCCCAGGACTCCTCCGACTGTCCACGTGCCCTCTATCTGGGCAATGGAAGCGCTCTTCATCCTTCTTCTCTAGAGGACAGAGTCGCAGGAGCTGCGGCTCCGGGTCATTGCAGGCATGCATTTGAGCCTTCCACGCTTGTTGTGTTGTCCAAACAAAGATTGCATTTCTAGGGGCCAACAAGCACTGCGATGTGGCTCCTCTGTGACTGACGCTGCTGGTTGTTGGCCTTCAAGGGCCGTAACCCGTAACCTGGTTGGACCGGGTTCCTTTTGGCTGGAACACATTGAGCAAAAGGCCACTCAAGCCCATCTTGGAACGCTACACGAGCCATCCTGCAAGGTCGGTACCTTCGCTGACCCCGCCGTTAAGTGCTAGGAACCCTGCTCGACTCGCTCCTGGATGAGGTTGTAGAAGCCGAGATTGCCCTTGCTATCGCACACTATCACCTGACACGACTCGACGACTTGCCTAAAAGCGTAGCCCGCACCCTGACCAGGCATGGACAAGCCACATCTTGACTCGTTGGATCCCAAGCCAGGCTGTGGAAAATGACGTTGCACTGGTTCAATTCTTCAAAGAGGATTTGCCCAGAGACACTGTCCATGGCTTTCAACTTCCTGAAGAGAGTCACGGTCATGCGTCACAGAAAAGACACGCCGGTGCTGAACGTGGACAGGAGCACATAATGTCTCACGAGGATCTGGTCGTAGGACAGCGTGAAGAGAAAGGATTCCATCGGCACAGCCATGATCTTCGAAACTCCAAGCTCGTGGACCTTTGCCTCGTGCAAGCATATAGGCATGTATAGGCACAAGGCGGCTCCGCATGGCTCCGCCCCGCGCCGGCGCCTTCCAAACTGCCAAGAAAAGCTGCTCGCTGGCTTTGTCCTCAGCGCCCAACGCTTGCACTTGCTCTGCTTGCACTTGCATGCAGATGTGAACCGGTCCTGCGTCAGATCCAGCTTGAAGATGTGGACATATCCCTCAGAATCCTCGTGACGAACGATGGCGGGACACAGAAGCCCAATCTGCTCAGAGTTGGCCAGGCCAGGCCACGCCAGCAAAGAGCGTCGGAGCTTCGCCTTCGCGCATGGACAGTGACCTCAGGCACAGCAATGCTATGCAACGCACCGATCTAACCTCTCAGCTCAACATCACATCATGCCTGGAAGAAACTGCTGCCACTGTCTTGCCTTTACTTCATCAGACCTCACCCTTCATGTGCTTACCCACCACGTGAGCTACAGTTTTTACTGTAGCAACTACAGTAAAGGAAGGGCAGAGCAGGAAACGTGTTGACAGAGTGGATGTGCCACTCTTCGATTATGAAATGCGCGTCGGAACTGTGATTGATGGAAGTACAGGGCCCCAACATAAAGACCCCTCTTCATGCACCTAAGATCCACAACCCTTTGCGACACTAGCATGGCTGGCTTCAAATGGAGATGTGCTATCAGCTTTCAGATTTGAAGCCAGGCCCGCAACCCAGCACCCCCTCATACCGTCGAGAAAGCTTACGCACCTGGGATGCTGGAAACTATCTCGTCCATGCCAACAGCATAACGTATTCGGCGAGTTTGCTTTGACTCCACCGGCCCCCAAACCACCAGAAGAGGCTTATATAGCAGCGTTGCAGTGCAGGCAAGAAACAAGAACCAAGTTTCCTGCACGACGGCCATGGTGCAACAGATTGCATGTTGGCTTTGCCGCACTTTGCTCTGAAAACCTATAAGCAGCTGGCGGGCGGCTTCGCTCCTTCGCTCTGCTCCCGTGCGGCTCCAGGCGTTGCCGGACGGCGTAGGCCGGGAAGCGCAGCAGCCGCGCAGGACTCCTCGGCAGGATCCCTGAAACCTCCCGGCTCTCAAATCTTCCGTCTTCTAAAAAGAGACCCCGACGCATCGCGCCAGACGAAGAGCAGCCCATCAGTCGAGGAACTGCGCAGGGCAGCCGGCCAAGGCAGAGGATTCAAGCACTCAAGGGTGCCTCAGGAGAAGGTCCGAACCATGCTCAAGTGCGATGACGGTTCCTCCATGACCGTACAGGCTCTGTACCTGCCATGACTTCAGGAGTCTCGAAAAAACACGAGAAACTGCCGCCAAGTGAAGGGATGGGAAGGGATGGGAAGGGACTCTGAAGCTGAGCACCGAGCACACTGAATGCCCGTCCTTGGATCCGAGAGGTCCCACCTCAGTTCAGTCACAGTCGGTACCTGTGCACTTCTGCCTTCTACAGAATCCGAGATGCATCTTGATGCATCGATCCTTGGGAGAGCAACGCTCATTCTCATGCTGACTCATGCTCACATGCTCACATGCCCTGATTACTGGATGCTCACATGCTCACATGCCCTGATTACTGGTGAGTGGAAGCGTCTGCGGCGCCGGAGATCACCACTCCCTGCAGGTATCTTCCAAAGAGTGCAGGGATGATTTGTCACTTAATCTCCGCCTGGCAGAGACTCTCGACGTAGAGAAGGCAGCGCACATCCCCTTTGTGCTCTTCGAGGACTCGAGCTTTGCTCTCTTTGGCCCTCCGGTCGGCACAGTTTCCTCGGCTAGCCGACAGGCAGGCTGCGAGAGGCTGCGTCGTCGCGGGCTTTAAGAAGAGCTGGCCCTCCTCCTCCCCGAATCCACTCTCCGATTCGACTCCGAGTTTCGATCGATTTCCCAAGCCAGGATCTTTCCATCGCTCAGCCCTGCGAAGAGCAAACCTCTCTGGGCGACGACCAAACAGCAGCTGGCTGTGGCTCCAGCTGAAGAGCGCCTTAGACCACGCACAGCCACTCCATATCACTGCATAGCCCCCGCGTGGCACGGCGTAGCCACTGCGTAGCCACTGCGAGTCCAAGGCACCTGGACCGTTGCGTGGAAAGCGGCGAAGAAAAGCTGCAGACGGAGCGAAACTCGATGGAGGTCATGAGCGACCAGGCAATGACAGAAGTTTCGCCATCATGCTCGGCCTATGACCGCCCCGCCGTTGTCAGATCTCCAGCTACATGCATTCATTCATACGGCATTGCATGTGCTGCCAAACTGGTGTCCCTTCTCCCATGATTTCAGGAGGTAGAGCTGGTCTTAGCTGGTATCAGGGACGCGGCTGCGGAGTGTGCAGCTGCACATCTCCTCTGTTCCACTTGGTTTCGAAGTCCCATAACCGCGCACTGTTCCCTGCAACTGTTAAGCATGTAATGTCGCTACAGTCGAACCGACATGTGTTTCGGCCGCTAAGTACAGCGAATCCTCTTCAGCGATGCAGCACATGTCCGACCACGGCTTAAGGCAGCGCGCACTTGCTCCCGTTTTTTGTCGCCCAGGTCAAATTGCCGCTTTGAGTGCTTCGCACATCTTCCACAGGCTGATACAACTGTTGCTCGATGTTTGCTTAGCAATGCATCTGAGAACTGTCGCCGATTTTTCGCAGGAATGGTCAACGTAGATTCGGCAGGGGAAAATCGCTGACACCTGACTGTATACCCCAGATGAAGAAAATTAAACTCAAAAGTGGCAAGTGCACGCCTGCTCATGCCCTTATGGGCAGAACAACGAAACTCGGAGCATGCGTTGAGCGCGCAGGGATGCGCACGGTCAACAACAACTTTGCATGAGTGCACGGACGAAGTGACACACATGAGAATCATGAGCTCGGGCAGTCTGTGAAATCACACACGGGTCTCCTGCAGCTCCTGCACATAGCGACAAGGCACCGCAGATGCGCTGCACATCTGCCCACAATGTAAGGCACGGCCTCACGGCACAAGGAGGGATCGAGGATGCGGCGCTGCACCTCATGGCACAAAGCACTGAAGCCGATTCCAAGAGGTTGCGGGCATCGCGTGGCATCGCATAGCTACATCGACTTTTGCTTGGAGCCTCGGACGCCTCCCATGATGGACTCCCGACCTCAGTGACCGAAAAAAAAGGGTAACTGCTTTCACAAGGCTCAGAATCTTCCGCGCCTCTCCGTGCATGGAAACCACGTCCTGGTTGCAGACGCTTTCCTGTCAGTCGTAGTCCGGCGGCAGGCTGTAACAGCTAAATCGGCGACAGAAGGGCCTTGTCCACAGCAGGGCTCGTGGTCGACAGCACCCAACTTGTTGTTCGACAGATCGAGGCCGTGGGGACAGAGACACTCGTCGGCCTGGTGCCAGCTCGCGTCATGGCGTCAAACTGGTGAACCCTCGAGGCTGGTGCATGGAGGAGGCTGAGAATAGAGATGCCTTAACTTCACCGCCAATTTACGCAAACTCCGCTTGAGGGGAACTTCTTTGTAAGGTGCTGACCACTTCAACTGGATCCTCGGGCCACCTGCAGTGGCACTGCAAGCAGGCACGGCCTTCGCGAGCTCGGCTGTAAATCGAAGCTGCATTGCAGTTGCCCTGTCCGCGAGCAAGGTGGGCATATGGTGGACCTCAGACTGAAGCAGAGCAGAGCAGAAAGCGAGAACGCCTCAAGAAAGAAGAAACTGGAGTGCGCTGAAGCTTTCAGCTACCAGCCTCCGAGCCCCGGAATTTCAAGCAGCTTCACACTTGTCGCTCTGCCCGAATTCCCTTGTCTTCCCACTGGCTTCAACTCTCGGCAAAAGCTACATATATATAATTATATATATACACATATTTATATATATATATATGGTCAACCCCCCCACCAATGATCCATGCCAGCCTTCTTGCCGACTGTACTTCCACTGTCCTCTGTCTCGGTCTGTTGTCTCGTCACAAAAGAAGCCATCGGTAGTTGCGGTTTCTCCATTTCAGCTTTTTACTTGGTTGCATCAAGTGGACACCACCTGAACTCCAAAACAGATTCTGTTTGCCACTCCGCGTTGCATGCCTACCGGTTGCTTCTCGATAGTGCAGAGAACCACCTCTTTCAACCACAAAGAAGACTGCTCAGCTTCTGCATAGTCAGTGTTGCTCTTTCAAGAATAGAAAAACCACAGAAAAGCATATCAACTCCTCTTCATCCTTGTCAGTGCCCAACAGCCAATGACTAAAGTGACTAGACAGCTTCTTCCTTCCTGTCCCTGCAAGAACTTGGCTCCTCATAACAAATGTGGAAGCAATCTCCATGTCTCTTCATGCTTCAAGGAAAAACGTTGACAACGTCATATCTTCAATAATGGGGCCACGTTGCACCGGACCATACTGAGGCTCCGTTGCATCGTACTGCTAGCAAAAAATAATTAGACCCTTGCCATGATGCAACACAACAAGAAAAGCCCTTTTCTCTTCATATTCCCATAGCAAGATAGGGAAACACTTCTGTTTCTCATTATGATTTAGAAAAAAAGTAAACAGTAGATTCACATCTTGAGCACTTTAAATCTTAACAAAAAACTATGAACGACGGAAACATTAGCACCACGCGTAACTGAAGCAACTGATTACTCATGTATGTAACACAAGGGAAAGAAACATTTCCGCTTTACTGCTGGATCACGATACGAAAACTCTCTGTATTTCAACATTGAAGAGGAACAAGCCTCGTCCCCAGCTTGAGAAGAAATAAACGAATTTGCTTCACTCGAAAATCACTCTTTTTCAATATGAAATGCTAGAAGTCCCTAATCTCTGTCTACATCAATCTGTAAAGCCTTTTCCTCAATGAGGAAACAGGAACTCGACAGTATAGAAACAGATGGAGAATCGAACCAACGTGCTTACATAAAACGGGCTGAAGCGTCACAGCACAGACACATTTCAATAACACACGTAATCGGCACGAAACAAACACAGCTTGTCTTTCTTGCGATATGTCAATGAGCTTGTCTCCTTTTCTGCTGGACAATATGCGGGTCCGCTGTTTTTCAACGATGCAAACAAAGCTACAGAGCCCCGTCCCCACCGTGAGAAGAAATAAAGAACTCCGCTGCATAATCAGATTAGTTTATGAATACGTAATGTGATAAGTCCTTTATCTACCTTTCAGCCTTGCGCCAGCTCTCAGCATGTTTGCATCTTGAGCCTATCGACAGCTCTCAGCATGTTTGCATGACACAGAACACGCATGTAGGCTTGTGTGCTTTCGGCGGAATCCACCGAAAACTGCGATCGGCCGGTGCCCATCCACGCAAGGGAGCTTCTGACTATGTGGTGTCGTTCGTACATGGATCAAGACAAGAGGGGGGCCACCACAGGCCAGGGGCGGGGGGGGGGGGCACGGGGAGGATACCATGGGGTGGGAAAGGGAGGGGGGGGGGGGCGTGGATCATATATATATATATATACACACACACACACACCGAATGACAGGATCCCGTGTCATGTCCCGCATGTAAACAAAAACGACTCTAGCAGCCTACTGCTTCAGCCACAATGGACGGCCAACCAAAGCAAGCTGCAGACTTGCAACCGACAAGAAGATTCATCAACGCTACAGTGCAGCAGTCACTGAGTTGCAGGCGGTCGGACTCTGTATAATTTTTGGCTCGTGCCAAGAACTACTGGTGGCCTGGTGCGTGGATGTGCTTCACATGTCAAGTTCAGCGTTGACGAATGCAGGCAGGCATGGCGCAGCCCATGGCAGTGCGCCACCCTCAGGCGCGAAACACTGTCATACTGCAGCCGAAATAAAAGCCTGCAGCACGACCTGCAAGCAACTCGGCTCTTCAAGCTCTTTTGCTGAACGAGGCCCACAAATATCTAGGTATCCCTGCAACCCCAGATCAAACTCTCTGGAAGGGGAGCTGGAAGTCATCCCCTGTCTTTCTGTGGAGTTTGTCTGGGACATCATCAGGCATGAACCTGGCTATGTGCTTTTTGCTATTTTTATAGCTATGCTATACTTGCATGCAGGCCATGAGGTCAGTGCAACATAACCAGAAACATCCTTGCCTTCCAAGACTTTATGGGATCTAGGCAAGGGTCGTATGGGGACGCCGTGACCGTTTGTCCATCAAACATGCTTCAGGTACACAAGCGCCATATGTTGCCATGGTCTTAACCTGACGTCTCGGGAGGGAAGTGGAAGTCCTCCCAGCCTTCTTGCATGCCAGCAGCTCAGTAATCGCTTGGGGAAAGGGATCCGAGTGGTTGCCGGCTGCAGGGTCTTCCGTGTTGCTGTAAAAGTGTCGCTAGGAATCCGTCCAACTCGGAACAAGCTGGGCTCATGTTTCCGTGGTTCCTCGGGGTTGAAAGCGGAATGGTAGGTGGTAGGTCCTGGTGTCTTATCCCATGCGGGCTGCAAAAGCACTAGAACTCTACTTCGGGGTGCTTATAGGGAACTAACTAGCCTTTCTTGGAGCCGCCATCATCTGCTGATTCACATGCCGATGTCCATTCTACTTCGAAAGACTATCAAAGCAGACGGAATCAGACAGGGCATCGGGCAGGATGAGGAGAGACGTCTTAGTCCCAAGCTGCAGGCGTTGTTTACAAATCCTGCTTGGATCCACTTGGCGAAAGCCCCGCAACGCCATGGACACCCAAGGCCCAATAAGAACGAATGGCCACTGAAGGGCAGAGATATTCCCGCGAAAGCTATGCACAACGACCGTTTTGTCTGCTTTGGCCTGGGAGAAGTGGTCCTTTATGGAAAGGCCTTCTCGACTCACTCTTGTTTCCCTTCCTGACACCACAGGATCTGAGACAAGGACCACTTTTCCACAACACGCCGTGCCTTGGCAGCGGCCGCCTTTCGTCGCCAGACTGCCTGGATGGAGATTTAACCACAGATATTGCCGCTCAAACTGTGCAAGTGTCGTGCCTGCTCATGCAGCGTTGCTGCGTCGAACAGCATCTGCAAGGAGAAGATCGATGCCAGGAAGCTAAAGACCTCGGCTTCACGGGATGGCCACTTGGAGCCTGGATGTTGGCCTGGGCTTCCAACTGTGGTGGCAATGGTCGACCTTACTCCCATCCAACTTGAATTCAGAGCCTGTCCTGTTGCGCTGAACATACTGAACCAAGATGCTTGGTGAATTTAGCAGTTACCATCTCGCAGGTGAGGAGGAGGTTTTCATCGCATACACCATGGATATCCTCGTCGCTGTAGATGGTGCTGTTGCCTGAGAAACAAATCCAGACAACTCGTATCTGGATGTTTCCGGATGGGAGATGTGGAGGGAAGGGGAGATGTTTAGAACGGCTTCGGGGATGAAGGGTCACATCGAAAGAAGGCATAACTAGAACAAAAAAGAGCAGGACGAAAGGTATCCATTCCATGGCTGATAGTTTGTAGGTTGCTCGTAGGAGAAGGAAATCCAAGGGAGCAGAGTGCAAGGAGCGGAGGCGTCGAGGACACTTGAGACGATGACACTCTAGTTGCGATGTTTTAACCCGTAGTGTTTGAATCATCTATGTAATGCTTAAGATATCTTTAAGGATTCCTGTCAAAACGTACATGAATTGGATCTTGGGGGAGGGCAGTCTGGGTCTGGAGATACTAAAAGCCGGGACTGGTCGTAACTGACCTGGGCCTGAACTTGGATTCTTGGGATTTGGTGGTTCTGCCAGGCGTAACTGGACGGTTGTGAAACAATCAAATTGAAATCATAGCATAGGAAGAATTGGATCTCATCGGTGCAAAAGCAGGTCTAGTTCCTGCTGAAAAGTGTCGACATACTCTTGGCTTTCAGGCCGGCCGGGGAGCATCGGCGACCGCACAAAAACCCGACCAAGACCCGGGCGGTAACGGGTCGGCAGCTGGTCGGTGCCCGGTCGAGCCCCACGTCCGCTTCCCGACCCGTTACCGACCGGGCCCCAACCGGTCCTGGTGGGGTTCGTGCAGTCTTGATCAAGGTTCCCATGCGCTCCCTGCGCTGTCCCCGACCCGACCCTGACTGACCCGCTGCCCGTCTGCAAACTGAAATTGGTTATGCTCCACTTCTGCAAACTGAGACTTGAGATAACATGTTGAACGCGCGGAAGCTCGAAGATGCTACAACAAGCGAAATCTGAGGGTCTCATTTCAATGGAACCTGATACCACGTGTGAAATCATCCAAAAAAGTTATGTTTCCTGTAATGAAAATCAGGCAACGAGAATCAATTCCATGAGGGAAAGACTTCTTCCCGTCGTTCAACAGTCAGAAAAAGTCAGGAGCTTCGGTTAAGTCCTGTGAAGTCAGAGTCTTGGAGGCAGTCCTCCACTCTGGCGGCCAGATCTCTGATCCGTACTGCTGCCGGTGATGTGGCGCTGTTGCTTTGGCCTTTTCTTTGATCTCCTGCTTGTTCGTTGCCATCCCTGAGGGACTCAAGGCTTGATTGAACCAACATGTAGCTACAACGCACACAGAACTTTGATTGGGCCGACATGTCCTTGCAACGCTCAGATAAGCTCCACAAAACTGGCAAAACTGAATGGAGTGCTGAATCCAATGCACTCAGGCAGTGCCTGCAAGCCTTTCTTTGGAAGAAAAGCAGAAAGCAACCTAGTACGGGCCTGCGTTTTTGGGCTTTCAGTGTTTAAGGTATAGGCGCAAATTGCTTGTTATAGGCCCACATTGTTTGTCTTCACGTGTGTTAATGATTCCTGTACTTCTTGCACATGCTTCGCACCAAGAAAAATTAGATGCAAGTGCCCAACTACGATCCGACGTCCATGACGCACCGTTACTTGCTGCAAGTACGGAATCACTCGTCAATGATTCCTTCCACGCTAGCTCCATAGCTTCGTTAGATATAGTGAGGCTAAGACCATGGGCGCCCTACGCAATCTTTTTAGCAAACTTCTTGTTGTTTACTCAGGTAGTTTAAGAGCAGGGATGGTATACAGAGAGAGAGAGAGAGAGGCAAGAACTGTTTAAATTTGACACACCCCCCGCCGATGCAAACACGTCACACGCGCAAGTCGTACGTGCACGAGAGCTTCACCACTGGGGAAAGCCACTGCTCTGGGTCTCCGGGACCCACGCTGTATTACACTGATGGATTCTGGCAAGGGACGAGGTCAGGAAAAGCAAAGCAAGTTGGGCGGGGTTGTTGTTGTGAAAAGTCCTGTTGAAACAGGCTGCTGTGTAAAACTGCACGTCCAATCTTGGCACAAGGGCCTTTTAATTTTGCTGGTACAGGGGCCCCAGCATCTCGCAGGTGAAAACTGTCGTGTGACAGTTGTCCTGCGCATGGTGAAGCAACACTGAGAATTGCTCTGCATTGGTCAAGGCTCTGCGTGTTAGAGCGGAAGTCACGTGCGCTTTGATGCGCGCCAGAGACTGTGGCTGGCTGTAGCAGTCACTCAGTCAGCTGAGAGACGATGGCGACCAAGTTGATCAGGGCGGGGTTGCTGAATTTTTCAACTAGTTTTGGGAAGGAATGCCCCAAGCGATTGCTGCTGCATGTAAACTGTTTTCCTGTTCTGTAGTGAGTGGTGGGAAGGCTTTTGCTGCGGCATCGAGGAATTGCTTGCATTGTCGTCGCTGTTTGTCTAAAACCGCTTTCAGGCCTCCGAACCATCGCGTAATTCCGCTTTGAAAAAGTTGTTCCGGAAATAACGGCTGGGTTGCTTCGGTTGCTGGAGAATCTGCTGCGGGTCAGGATCTTTGGCTGCTGCATTGTTGGCACAGCCTGACGTGAGTGCGGATTGCCGCTGCTTTTTGGCTCGAAGCATAGTTTTGCCTGGGAAGTGTAGGCCTGTAAGAAAGTTGGGTGTACTGTTGTCCGGGCTTGCTGCCGTTGGGTCCAAGTTGAAGGCTTGGGTAGATGCTCGACGGGCTGAATCGAGAAGGCGGGCGCTTGCTGCCCCTGGTTTTGGTTGGGGGCGTGGTGTCAAGGCTGACGACCGGTTGAGTCGGCGCTGTTGGCCAATGGCACATGGCTTGGGTTTGCGGCTGGTTGTTTCGGCCTGCATTACGCTTGTCTATTGAGTTGTTGTATAGTGTCTTGTGCATTAGCCAACCTAGCTTCTAAATCACTGAGCGGTGAGCTGCGTGGACGTCAGTGGATCCACGTGGTTGGCTGGACTTCGACAAGGGGTTTTTGTTGTCTGCCGCCCCCTCACTTTCTGCACGGTTGGTTGATGTAGTTGGTTTGCCTGCTGGCTGCACGGTTTGCGGTGAAGTTGATGCGCGGTTGCAATTGCCTTGTAGTTCTTGCGAGTAGGTAACAAGTTCTTTGAAGAGCTGTGTCATAGCTGGCATGTTGGCCAGGTCGCGCTGTTGCTCCCAGCAGTACGCTCCTGCAACCTGATCCGATCTAGATCAATACGCATGTTGCGTAACATGGCCAGCAGCTCGGTGACGAATACCGCCTCATTCGTTTATTTGCTGCGTGTGATGCGCGGGTCATTGCCGTGGGCCGCGTAGCGCCAAGACCAAAAAGAAGAAAGTCAAGAAAAAGAAGAAGCAAAAGAAACTTCTCAAAACCAAGCCCTCCACATCGCTCAAACAAAAGCAGCTGACGTCCGACAACAGCAAGAACGACTCAGCGGCCACGAGCTCATCAGCATCCCCTACATCTTTTGGAGATGAGCAGTTTCCCTTTGCAGTGATTATGACGAGAGCTAACACCTCACAGCAGCCTCAACGTCACACAGCTTGCGCCAAAATGCTGGGCAGAGCTGGCTGGCGCTGCTCATGCCATTTCATTCCAGTTTGACAGTGCCCTGTTCGAGTATTTGCACCCTGATACGCATTTACAGGTGCCCCAAAGGGGCTGTGTGTGTGTGTGAACTTCCCTGACACATGGGAACAGGGGGTCACTCCTACATGTCTCCATGAACAACCCGACTTTGCGCATGCAATTTGATGCAAGGGGCCGGGAACCCACAGTCACCTGTCCTGGCCAACGACCAGGTGATGTGGGGGTGAAAATGTACCTGCGAGATACTGGAGCCCCTGTACAAGCAAGATTAGAAGGGCCTTGTTTGTTTGTGTGTTTGTTTGTTGGTTGGGGTTGGTTGTTTGCCGAAGCACTTGTAGCTGTAATCTCTGCAATTCCTGAGGCCACTTAATACTCCTATGTGAATCCTCTGGGACCAGGGGGGGAGGATTGGGCACGGGGAGTGTGTGCTTGGTCGGCGATGGTTGGCACTCAGCATCAAAGTCAGACCCGAGCACTGTGAAAGAGGGCACAAACTGTCCATTGAGGAGGCCGAAATGTTGAAATGCCGATTGTCGCATACACGAACTGCTTGGTCCAACTCTGCACCCTCTCTTCTAAGAACCCCCAAGCATGTCATGTGAGAGAGAACAGCGAACTGCCAGAATACATCTCAGAGGATGTGGCCAACTTCCAGCTTTGTGAGGAAAGTCCTGCACAAGTTCACAGTAGCTAAAGGCCAACATGTCACTGGCCCATTTTGTCCTGAGAGTTGTCAGTGCACTCTCACACACGTCAGGATCCTGCGAGACGAGACTCTTGGAGTAGATGTAGTGATGCTTGTGACTGTTCTTGCCTCCAGCACATAGACCTGGCCGCATCCTGCCACGATCATTGCCTTGACACCTGCAAAGATGGCCATGACGACCGCAATCAGGAACGTCACCAACACCTTAGAAATAATCAACCATCACACTAGTAGGATCAATATGCTGACATACATGCAACAAAGCTCTGAGGAGAAGTCGATGACTTGCATGAAAATTATGATGGACCAGAAACACAATTCAGTGTCGTGGAAATTGCTGCCTTAGCATGACGCAAGTGCACGAAAGTGCCAGCTGCGCAAGCTCTGAAGCTAAGGTGGGAACAGCAATTGCAGCATTTGGAGCACAACAGAGACAAGCGCCCCCACAACGTTTGCTCACCCTGCAGTAAAAATCCCAATGCATCAATACGTAGCTTGAGCATGGATGTTGCAGAAGGCCTGGGGCTCTGCTTCCTGCGCAATTGGCTTCGGACCGCCAAACCTCACGGCAACAACAGCAACACAGCCGCTTGAGTGCGAGCACATGCTGGATCAAAGTATGCTGGGTCCCCATACCAGCCATTTGCCCAAAGGCCATAGTAGAGCGTCAGTGCGCAGAAAGGAAGAATGAACCTTTATCAGCAGTCGAGTCGCATTGTGGTGATTGGATAGACGCGCCACGTGCAACATGAAACAGTACACCAAACAGCGTGTACAGCCGAAAAGTTCATAATCACTGTACATGACAACACGTTCCACGACTCGGTGCTATTTCCGACTGCTACTAGTACATGCTGCTCTACATAGTGCACCGTGGATGTTCATCGACAAGCCACAGAAGTCCAGCACACACGAATCAGATCACACCTTCGCATGCTCCTCTAATTCCAAAACCGTGTGCTTGGATTTCGTGCATCATCTTCGCA
Source organism: Symbiodinium sp. CCMP2456 (assembly GCA_905221635.1). Taxonomy (NCBI): domain Eukaryota; class Dinophyceae; order Suessiales; family Symbiodiniaceae; genus Symbiodinium; species Symbiodinium sp. CCMP2456. Next base: position 80,358 of record CAJNDV010001536.1, read on the forward strand.
TCTGATCAGAACTGAAGCTCGATGTCATTGCATAGGCAGAACTCATCCAGCTGGTCAACATGATAGCAGCTTGTGAAGGCAATTCGCAGAGGAAAACTCTCAGACCAGGCACGCGAAGTAAATGATCCAGATTGTCACCCAAAGGTCTGCGACTGTGTTGAAGATGTGGGGACCTTTCTCCTCCAGCGGAAAAAGAATTCTGTGCAAAAGCCATCCCATCGTTCGATCTGTCCTCGAAGACCGAGAAAATGGAGTCAAGGTTCGAGCTGAGCTTTGACACCTGTGGGCATGCTTTCAACATGGCTTTCTCCGAAGCTTACCTGCTACCGCAGATTGCCACGCCTCACTTCTGGCATCTTTGAGAGTATCGACGGCGGTGGGCAGAAGGTTCGAGAAGGTGCGCAACAGATTCACCATTCCTCACACTTGCAAGATCTGGCTCTTTCACGCGCTGCAAACAACTTGCCCACCTTGCCACGCATGAGAGATTGTGTCGGTCACACCCTCTTCTTGAATGGTCTCCTGTCGGAGAAGTCAGCTTCGAGATGCAGAAGATTTTGATTGTGTCCCTGTGCAAGTCCTGGTACAGCATGACTTGCTTCGGCTGGCTGAACAACCGATCTATCTCGGAATCCTGGGTGTTCGGGCTTTGACGTGCTGCTTTCCAACCCTCGCTTGCTTCTCTGCCAAGCAGCCACGGACAGAAGGCTGACCTGTGCAACCAGACAACAAACAGCAAACAACAGTTGTTGGGTGGTGGCGGTCCTGGCCTTGCTTGTGAGCTGGCTTTTCAGCTTGTCCTTCAATGTGCCCAAGCCTCCCATGCACGTTGCTCAGAGGAATACATGGACCGCCAGCGAGCGTTGGCCTTCGCCTGCGACATCCGAAGCTTTGTCCAGCGCCTTGTCGAGAAGTCCTTCCAACGCATCACCTGAGCCAGCAGAAACAGAGGCATCAAAGTGCTGTCGTATTGTTGAAAAAGCCGGATGAAGGTTTAACTGACGGTCCATGCTCCCGTTTTCGGAAATGTGGGATTTGTCCACAAGTGAGACAGCTCGTCAGCAGTCTGTTCCAACTGGACAACTGTTTGGATAATATCAGAACATTTGTGCCAAAATAGCACTGAATGTGTAAAAGCAGAGTGTGGGCAAGGACTAAATTGCGGAAGCTCCTGTACAATTGCTGATGCGAGGAGGGCGGTTGCTCGTCAGGACGGGCAGAGGATGGGTAGCTGACGGACACGCGCAGGGCGGGAAGCTGACGGGGTGGAGGTTGCTGACTGGCGGACGGGATAGTATTTGACAGGCGGAAACCTCTAACCTCTATCCAGTGGGTACCTAACGGAGATAGATAGTATCTGACGGGCGGAAGCCTCTAACCTCTAACCAGCAGGTATCCGGAGGGGGGTAGAGTAAGACGTTAGGTGAGGTACATGATGGGTATATATCACCCTTTTTATTCACGTTGACACAGGCACGGCAGTCACGAGAGGATACTCCAGCTGGAGCTAGGAAGGCAATCTCGCCTGTTTGTTGGCGTGTTTCGAATTTTTCAAAGCACGTCGGGTTTGGGTGACACTATGGAGCTGCATTGTCAACAAAGATGGTTCGTGGCAGCCAACACACACGCAATTAACGCCGTGTTTTTGCCGTCCAACCAGTCCAATCATTCACAACTCCGGTTCAAGCATTGCATTGCTTAGCAGCTTAACCTCGTCTTGCGCGGTGGACACCTGAAGAAACTCACGACCACAATGACAGAAATGTTCCGGATCAGGAATACATGCGAGAGCGCAATGGCGAGACAAACACTCAAACTTTTAGCTACAAGCTCCATAATCACAGAGTTGGTGGAACTGTAGCACATCTAGCGAATGTTTTTTGTGCGTAGGTGAAACGATCTCTTTGATCTCTCTCAAAACTGACCCTTCCTTCGCTGCCGGGCTACGGGCTGCCTAGCACTGCACGCCCTGTGCAAGGTCCGCGAGCCGGCTACGCTCGAAACAGCTTGAACAGAGTGGAAACGTACACCCCCCACACTTCGAAGACAACTCCGTCACCACACATATCTGTTTATCTGCTGAGTCCTTGACCGATCTGGTCGCCGAGAGCCGAAGCAGTAAGATTGGAGATCTCCCCGCCCAAGGCATCGCTCATGTACTGCCCGATCTGGCGCAGCAAAACGCAGGGACAACGGCGTTTTCATCCGTTCACGTGCCTTTGCTGCGGTGGTGTTGCTGCCAACGGCTTCAGCCAGAATCTCCTGCCGCATGGCTCAGGATGTATACAATACGGAGAAGAAGCTAAGCCTGTGAGCTCCTCCAGTGGCTTCTCCAGGGACTGAGCTAGTGGGCTCGAAATGACATCACCGATCCTGCAGACGAAAACTTCGAAAGTGGAATCTGCGTGGCTCCGGACTCTCTGAGCATCGAACATGGTGCCCAGGCGCTGCCCAGCATTGTGTGCAGCCGAATGGATGGCCGACTCCAGCTGGGGGGCGGACCTAAGCAAAAGCTGAAGCCAAGTTGAGCCGTGCAACCTCTTGAGCACACTGGGCACAGAAACTCTGCGAAGCTCGGACAGCCACGACCCCACTTCACATCAATATCGTCGCAAGCGCAGGAAAAGACAGCTCTTCCAGTCCAAACCCAACACCTCCGAAATCACCGCGAGAGAACGATTGGCAATGGCATCCGGCATCACGCACCGCACAGGTGAACAGGAGTCCCACGCCAGAATGCACATCGGACTGCGACGGGAGCAGGATTTGCGGAGGAACAAACAGGAGTCGCAGCCAAATCGTGCACGCCACCGTAGAGGGAGCGCCATCTCGGCAGGCGGACAAGCACCCTAGCGCACGGCACTGTGGCGAGAGGCTATTCATGAAGTTCGCAAGTGCCAAAGTTGTTCAACGAATCCGGCCTTCCCGGTGGACACGGCCCTCGCGGCCAGTCGAACATGTACAACACGCCACGACGGACTCCAAGTGAAATCGACAAAGAAACGACATAGACACATGCGGAAAAGGTGAAAGGTTTCTAACGAACCGAAGCAGGCAGAAGTGCCCAGAAGGCGGCCCATGCTGCCCCATGATGAAGAGCTTCTCGACTCAGAAGGCTTTAGGCTTTAGGGTTTAGGCTTTAGGGTTTAGGCTTTAGGGTTTAGGCTTTAGGGTTGAGGCTTTAGGGTTTAGCCCTTTCGGAGTCCGGCGCGGTCCAGCGAGACGCTCGTGTAAATCACCAAAATGCACCAAACTTTGACAATCTTTGGCAAGTCTGACATGCGAGCGAAGGTCAGACGATGCAGAGCTTTGCTGTTGGAGCGAGGCAACAAGCCAGCTCGCTAAAGAAATGCACAAAACTCAGCAATGCCGAGGGCCAGCTTGTTGATAAGGCCCACAAGCTTGGACTCCACCGTCTTGCGCACGTCCTGGGTGCCAGATAAGGTATGGGCATGTTCAGCGCGCAAGGTCAATGGACAAGCTCCCTCATCGCTGGTCGCAGCGCTCGGCAACGGCACGGACTAAAATGGACACGCATGGACGCAATGCAATTCTTTCTGTAGCGCGTGGGAAAGCATGCAGCAGGGCAGGGGAAAATTTATTTCGTTACATCGCGATGGGCAAGGGAGAAAATCTTCTACTTAGCCTTGGGCAAATGTTCGAAGCTCACAGCTCTCTCAAGCACGCGTTCTTCTCTCGGCCGCGAAGCCGCAGCTCCGTAGCTGGAACAGGGATTGGAAAGGAGCCGTCGCAAATCGTGTCCTCGACGGCTTTGGTGAGGAAATCTTCCACTTTGGCCTCTAGGTCGTTGATGCCCTGCTGCCATGAGGAGACAGAAGCAGACACATCCTTCATGTGTGTCGACACGTGGCCTTAGGCGTAGCATACTTTTCCATGAGCTGAATGAAGCTCTCAACCTGTGCGGTTTTCTGAGAGCACGGATTGAAGCAAACAATATACCTCAAGGCAGCCTTCTTGATCATGGCTTGAATCTTGGATGCGAAATCATCAATGGAGTTGCTCGACTCAGACGCGTAGTCAAAAGAGTAATGCCTCAGCCGTCGCACTCTTGGTAGACTTGCGCACTGATGCCACGGGCACATGTCATGAATGCAGAGCTAGGATACTGTAGCTCCTTCGCCCTGGCTGATGCATTGCTGCGCAAGAACGCAGCAAACTCCAGCGTCTCGGGAACTGCCACGACTCCTCCTATCACAAGCGAATACAGTGACAGGTGAGAGCGTCAACATGCCCTGCCTTGTGCAGCTGATCTTGCCTTGTCCTGGCAAGGAGCAGAGAGACTACACTTCGTTGCAGCACGTTGCACGAGCGGTCAGCGTCCTGGTTTCCAACATCGGATGCAGACCTCAGCGCAGCGTTGCAGCGCAGCGAAGCCGCAGGCCGCAGGCGAGACGATTTGTAAACAACTCTACTCGATTCTACTCGCTGCCAAGACACACTCCGCCCAGGAGTCGTTTCAGGAGAAGCTGCGAGGTCTGCGAGGAGAAGAGCTCACTCCGTCGGCGCTGGCGTGCCTGCGGAAGGTTGCGAAAACGGGTCTCTTCTCCACACGGAAGTCACAGACCTGCAGTCGCTCCAGGCGGTAAAGCCGTGCACTCTCCTCACGAGGAGACAGCCCGTGCAAGCATGTGCATGGCACCAAGGCTTGGCGACAAGTGGGCCATCAGCATGTCATTATGCGCTGGATTAGGTGCACGCAGCTCGAAATCACAGCTTGCTGGGGGTTGAGCACACACTGTGCAAAGAAGCACTGCCGAGAGTCATTGCGCGAAGCTAAAACCGACGACTCCTGTCTGGTATTGTTGACCGCTCCAAAGCGGCGAGACACGACACAAAGTTGGGTGACGTTGTGTTGTACTCTTGGTTCCAAATCCAGGTCGGGAACGGGGCAGGCCTCAGCAAAAGCCACAAGCTGAAATCTTGCTCATATGACTCGCCGCTGAAGAACGGTGAGCAAACATACCCGCGTTGACCAACATCTACATCATGTAAAACGGCAGTCAGGGATCAGATCACCACACTAACGGCCCGTCCTCAGCCATAATGAAAGCTGCTTGGGGCATTGCTTCGAGCAGCTCCAGTTCCTCGCAGTGCAACGGAGGAGCGGAGGAAGGCAGAAGAGTCTTTCCAGTCCTGCTCCAGCGTGCTGTCCAGCGTGCTGTCCAGCGTGCTGCGTGTGCTCCCATCGAGCAAAGAGAGCAAGCTGGAGCCACCCTGCGTCATCGCGGTCTTTTGAACCTGTGCAGACAAAAACATTTCCAACATGGAGCCCTTTGTGAGCAGATGTTTCTCCTGAGTGATCCAGGAAGTCGCCATCTTGACGCACTCCGGCTGGTCCTTCAGGTCGTAGCCTGTGCATGAGCGACACGAAGGAGCATCTGCAGCATTCTGCTGCAACTACGTGGCCTTGAGATCGCCACCACGACGAGTTGCCCAGCAAGTCGATGGTGCTGAGCATCGCCTTTGCCAAAATCGGATGGACTGAGTTGAGCGCACGAAACACATTCTGTGCAAACTTCGCCTCAGGGTGAAGTTTGTACACTTCCTCAGCCAGAAGATCGAATCTGACAGGAACACAAAAATAGAATCAGAAGGCGCTTCTTGGCCAAGCATCTGTGGTCAGCAAGAGGCCGGTGTCGGCACCTGCTGGCAAGGACTCGCCGGTGGCCCTCGTCCCTTTTGCCAAGTGCCGGGCTAGTGAACACGGCTGCATTGGGATCTTTGCTCGAGAGGCACATCCTCAAAATTCTTTGCAAAGACAGAGCTCACTGCCACAGCGTTTGACAACAACACTGAGACGGTCAAAAAAATCAAGTCCACTCTCACACTGCGTTCAAGTCTCTCAACGAACACAGTCCCAGTGAAATCCAGCGGAACACTTCCATTTCCAAGCCGGTCGGAAATCCAATCCACTTTCGTCATGTTCTTTGCACACACCTGCCAGCTGCCAGCTGGAAGAGATCGGCTGACAGTTTCTGGACCCTGGGTTGCCGATTCGATTTCAGCCCAGCCACCAATTTGACATAGTTGGCAACACTACGTGCCACATCATCTCTCAAACGAGCTTCACCGACATCGCCGGCGATCTCCGCCAGTCGCTTGGCGTACTTCCTGCGACCAAATCGACGCGGACATTTCCGAAGTTTCCATGACTCCTGCACCATGCCTGAGGATCACCGACAAGGAGCCCGGAATGCTGGGATCGTTCACCAGCTTCTCGAATTCCTTTTCACAGTGTCAGCATGCAAGCGAACTCAAAAATCGAAGCCTGGCACACTGCATTTACAAGCAGCGGGTGTCCCGAGGTCCAATTTCCCCATCACCAGAAACATCATACTTCTTGATGAGGGCTGCTGCCTTCTTGCCTCGAAGACTGACAAGCATTTTTGACGCAGCTCGTATCATCAACTCACACAAACGCAGCCTTGGAGAGCTGAGATAGAAAACCAATTGCCCACATTCGTGAGCTCCTCGAAGAATTTGTTCAAATTACCAGGCATGCGACAAGCAAGCAAGGGCACTCAACACTTGCGCGCCGTCGCAGAAACTTCGCCGGAGTCGTCATCATCAAAAATTGGCCAAGTTTGCTGGATCATCAAGTCCTGGGCGGAAGTTTCAGCCCACACGGGTCTATGTAGACAATGCGAAAGCCAAGAGGATCGGGTTTAATTTTCGCAAGCCCAAGCACACCCTAAATCTGCAGCATCTGTTTTAACACCGACTGCCAAAGAGCTCAAGGGCCCTGTGAGACATAGTCAAAGGATCAAACGGATGCCCAAGTGAAGAAGCACTCGGGATTCTGCCTAAACAACCTAACCCAAAAGTTCAGGAGCGAGAAGCATCTTGGAGTAGGGCTCTTCCAAAGTTCAGACGTACTCGTCCGTCTCAAGCACTCTCCGTTCACTTCGATTGCTATCGAGCAGGAACTTCGCTACGGTAGTTTGATATGGGAAATCTTGTGAAGACTTGCACGGCTGTAGGACTTTGCCCTTTAACGACCTGTACACAAAACCTGCTCAGGAGCTTTCCGTACCAGGTGCCAGCGAGGCTTGGAGCCGAAGTTCGTTACGAACTGCCTCAGCTCACGGTTCGCGTCAGTCAAGACTTCAACCGGTGCTTCACCATCTTCGAAAGTCGAAGGTGGCGAAGCAGTCTTACGGGGCGTCACCTTCTGCCTCACAAACTCGGTGTTGTACTCGATTGACCACGAACCATTGCAGATCACCTTCTTCAAATGACTGCAATCCATTGCCTTCGTTCCGGCGGCGACGAACATGTTGGCAGTGTCCATCCATCGGATACACGTCTGCGGTCTCCGAAAAAGCTGCCTTAAGAGGGCTAAGCTTAATTCTAACGATTCTAGCGCCCCGAAACCTGTGGCCATCGCGACTCTACCGCAAGTATCCTTGGCATCTGTCACGACAGTCACGGAGACGGAGCACACCGCTTGCTTCATGATGTCGGTGCTATGGTCTTCGGCAACCAGACATCTCACGAGTTTCGCTGCATCTAGTGCTTCCTCTATGCCGAGTGTTTCGGCCCCATAACAGGACATGCAGACTCGCTGGAGGTTGCGGACCTGAAATCCGAGATGTTTCACGCTCCCCTCCACCAACTTGGGCCCACCAAGAAGACTAAGTAGCGGTCGGTGGGTCTTCACCACTCCCGTCGGAGTTGATGTTCCCCAAGGTTGCATCACTACCAGCCCACCTTCAAGCTTTGAGCCGCGTCGCAACCGTTGGTTTGGCGATCTGTACCTCGCAGAGACGGAACGCCACGTCGAAGCGTTGCCTTAGCTGTGCGACAAGCCACTGGGAGAAGAGAACCGCTTAAGGCTCGAAGGTCGCGCAGCTCCTTCGCATCGAGAAGTCCTGGCAGGACCTTCTAGAAACAACCGGAGGTTTCGGTGGTACTCGACCATATTCAGCGTGACCTCCCCATTGGCACGCTTGTCTAAATTAGTTGAAAGGGTGAACTTGCCCGTCGAGATGGACCCGAAACCCAGCTCGGCCCCGACCTCGAGGAAGCCCTTGATGCCTCGTCGTTTCCGGTAGCTTCCACGCGCGTCAGCATGACGCCTTCCAGAACTGCTGCGGGGCTCCATTTGTAGAACTGTCCGCTGTCCATGTCGGCAGCAGCCCAACCTCTGGCGCGACGTGTCCGCAGAAGCCTCTCATACCAAGCCTTAGGAGCATCCATGAGACCGAACAACTTTGAACAGGATCCCCAGCCTGAATGCCTTCCCAGACGCGACAGGTACGGATCTCTTTTAAGAAACACGGCACGAAACTCGCCGCTTGTCACAGAGGCCAGCTTGGTTTAGACGCACTGATGGTCAGAAGAAAATACAAAGCCAACCTACTAGCTTTTGGTGCAGCCGTTCAGTTAAAGGAGCATTTTTGTCAGTCAGCACGGAGCGAGCAGGTTGTGCTTTGCTCCGGCCTTGATCTCCGAACGGATGCTGTTCGACTGCTCCATCGTTAGGGGTTCCAGGGGGCGGTTTGGCACCCATTTATCCCACTGTTCCCGCGCAACTGCCCGGTAGAGCTTTCTCTCTTCCTCACCCATTTTCGACCAGCTCAACTCCTTCCGACGTTAGCCAAGAAGATCTGGATCTCCGCGGCGTCCAGATTCATCAGGTTGCCCTGAGCGGCAAGGACCGCACGGGCATCATGGGCATCCTCTGAAGGTTGGCCAGTGCCCTGCAGAAGAGGAACGAACGGGCTTACACTTGGGGCGCTCGAGCGCATCCTGGGTTTCTTCTTTTAATGGTTTCCAACCTTCCAGCCTGAGGCTCCGATGTCTCTACGGTGCGAGCTCTGGACGCGTCCTTTTGCGTCTCCCCACCGAGCTCATCCCTTCGAAACCTCGGTAGTAGACCGCTTTCGGTCCTCCCAGAGACCACATGACCAGCTTGGTCCCAGCCACCTAGTTGCCACTACGATGCCTTCCCCAGACGCTCCTGGAGGAGGCTCTCGTACCTCTTCCGCTGAGCGCGGTTCTCCTCCTTCTTCTGGAGGTGGTTGCTCTTCACGGGAAGAGGTGCGCCACCGGATCCAATCCGTGGCGGTGAGCCGAAGGTTGATGCTCGACGGATGTGCTCGGCCCCGACCGTCAAAGGGATCCCTTGGTTTATGCTCACAGGTCAAAACCAAGCTTGCGCCATGCCATCTTTCAGTCAGCACCTTTCCTTGGGACACTTTTTGCTTCCTCCAAACGTAGGCAACTTCGCCAGGCTCCCGTTGCTCTGGATTTGGTACCCGGCCTCTGGCCCACAGGGCGCGGCGCAAATAGCGGCTATATAGTGAAGCCTCACCATCGCGACTCTCGCAGCCTCACGCACGGCCACTCGCCTTTCAAAGCTAAGGTCTCGAGGTTTAAGGCCGCTCTGAGCTAGACGACCCTGCAATCCCAAAAATGTCATCAAGTTTCGATGGCGCCCTTCCCAACACGCAAATTAAAACCACTGTCGTTGATGTCTGAGTTCCAGGCTTCCGCGGCAGCTTCATGTCGGCATACCCAACGGCCGAACACTCAATCACAAGTTGCTTTCAAAACCGTGCCTCCAGCTCTTTCGATCTGCGCCAAGTAATTCAGCAAGCAGCAGGGAAAGCGCTCAAATGTTGAAGGTGGCCGCGCCTCCATTGGTACATCAAGCCCTGGGAAACCGTAGAAGGTGATGAGTATGATCAGGGTTTGAGTGACCATTGCAGGCTCCAATGAGAGGCTACCTTGCAGGGCCTGATACGGAGGCCGGGAGCAAAACAATGCTGATTGCAAAAGCACCTCTCCTAGCCAAGCAGACTTGAAAGTTCCAAAAATGTCCGCGGGCATTCGGCGTTGAGCTCCTGGCAGACTGCTGTTGGGTCGGGAAAGCCTTTTTCTCGTGTTTGAGGAGTCCCCCACCTTGTGGAGGAACCTGCTTAGCGCAACTTCGGCAAGCTTGGTCGGTCACTGCTCACCAAGAACGGGTTCATCCCGACCAGCATCCGCATGCCTGCAGACCACAAGAGAACTCCCGTCCACACACAAGCCGGCTGCTTCGTTGCCTCGGGTAACGCACTTTGTGGGCATCTCAACGAGGCAGCAGAGTTGCTACGTATCGGAGAAGACTCAGAAGACGGTCTCGGATGTGATAGGAGCCCTAAACTAAACGAACTTTGCAAAGCTTATGGAGCTCCGAAGGTCTTGGTGACAGGTTCTGGGCCCGAACTTACGGCCCACACCTTCAATGAAGCCTGCGAGTTCCTGGACATCTCAACGACTCCGGTAGAGCTCCACTTTGCGATGCTCTAAAGAGCGTGGTGGGAGGTGGAGCGCTCGCTGGCGCATCGGGTCGGCTGCCGCTCCCAGATGCTCACGCAAGCTTCTCAGACATGGCCTGCGCGTCTTTGCGAGCTCCGCCACCGAGCCGTCGGCCTTGATTTCCACAGGTAGTAAAGCGGGGAGTTGAATCAACTCCGCACGCAGCAAAGGACCCAGGAAGTCCTCCAGGTCCGAGAAGTTGGTAAATCCGTTTTCCTCACGGCAGCTCCGCCATTTTGGCCTCTGCCTGACACCTGGCCGCTTCAGCGCCCGCATTCCCGCATGCAGTTGGCACCTCATCCTCCAACGATGCCAAGTTGAAGCCCACCTTGTTGCGAAGATCGGTCGCAACAATCAAATTGGACGCCACGAACTTCTTGTTCACGCCGTGAGATAGCGGCGCGGATATCGGGCTACCATCTCCGCAGCTTGCTCCTCCCACTTGCCCACCGTGTCCGGAAAAGGAAGGTACCGAAGAGACGGCACCCTTACAAGCGAGAGCAACAAACGCCAAGCCAAAAGTGCCATGAAGCACGCTTTGCGAGGCGCCCGATCATACGCTGCCATCGTCCGATAGCGAGGTTGGCCCTTCGCTCGAGCTCCGGCGCCAACATCTTGAGAACGATCACCTTGAGCTGAAACGACTGAGCGGGTTGAGTTAAGGTTCTTCTTCGAGCCAACGCGTGCATGCCATGATCACCGACAGCATGTAGAGGAGCTGGTTTCACAGCATCTTGACGAAAACTTCCACAAACTTATCTCACGCACACTCCTCTTGCTTCCCTCGCTGGATTCGGTCTCTACCCAACTGTGTCCTCTCATGGCATCCAAGAAATCCTTGCCCAACAGACTGGCGAGGCGGTCGTTTGGAAGAACACTGCACCACACCAAAGTCACGTGATCCCCAAGCTGCACAGGAAGACGAACCCTGCGTTCCGAAGTTAAGCACCCGCCATCCCCGAAACGAAAGCGTTCTCTTGCAGGGGAGACCTTGATTAAATGCCTAAGACCACTTCCACCCATGCTCTGCCGCAGCAGGTTCTATTGCAGCCGGAGTGCACTGGCAGCGTGGAAGGGCTTCTCCCAGGTCGCCTCAGTTTTCTTTACCTCCAAGTCCACCGCCAAAATCTCATCAATCACATCCATGTCTAGCTGGCCGTCTTGCAGGAAGTCAATCATCTGAGCCTCGTTCATCTCACCACCCTCGGTAAAGTGGACGTTCTTTGGGCCGGTTTTCTTCTTTGGCTTCAATGTCCCTTCAGCCGGATCCTTTTGATCCAGCGAGGATGCCATCACCTCCAAGCGTTCGTGTGCCTCCTCCAAATCCAAAGGCTCGTCCTCCTCGGCCTGAGTGTCATACACCTGGGGCTTTTTTCCTTCCTCATCCTACTCCTCCAAAGCCCGGCGTGTTTCCGCAAGCTGGGCTTCAAGCGAGGCGGGACCGCGCGGGCGCGCAGGCTCCCAAGCAAAGCCTTTTTCCGAGAAGTCGATGTTGTCGATCAGATGACAAGCTCGGGGCCCGAAGACCACGTGGAATGCCCTCATCCACTCCCTTGAGGTGGATTCGCCTGTAAAGCCAGAAGCGCCTGCGTCTGCTCAACTTCGTTGGAGGCTGGGTCCTCCCCAAAGGTTGTCTCCAAAAGCTACCTTTGGATCTCACTCAAGCCAAGCCTGTGCTGGAAAGTCCAAGCATACTCGGTATCCTGAACCACGACACCTTCAGTTTAAAGCTCACTCTGCAAAGCCCAGAAGCTCGCAGCAAATTGGGTGACACTTTCACCAGGGCGACACCACAAACTGTTGTACAGTTTGCCTTCTCAACTCATGTTTCTTCTCAGCGCGCGTTTTACCCGGCAGCTCTTAAAGGCATCAAGAAGCTTACGTACGCCCTTTTTGTAATCAGGATCCCTGAGCCACGACTTCTTCACCATCCAGGCCTTCACTGATCTCACCGGGATCTTTCGCTAATTCATCCAGGTCAAACTCCTCTCCATGAGTCCTGGCAGCCCCGGTTCGCCGCAAGAAGCCTCCTGCTGCCGGCGAATATCTCGCTGTTTTCTTTAAATCAAGACCAGCTAGCCATAGCTCGGTGTTTCGCCTATACTTTGAAAGCGACGAGGGGTCGTTGTCCCAAACAGGAATGTAGCTATCAAACCCATCCCCCTTCCACTCCAAGTCCTGTGACGCCATGGCTCAAGCGGTAGGGCAAGGAAGTGGGGTCCTTAGACGTAGTACACGAAGAAAAGTCTTTGGTCATGTAGATCTCGGTCAGCAGAGCTCGTACACGCGTTCGCCCCGGTAACAGCAAGCCTACGGGGGCAAAGGTCCAAACCGGGAGATGAGGTGGATAAAGTGTTAGACGGGTCACTGGCCCTCACTGGCCGCAAACTGGGATCCGATCCCCGAATCTCCTCTTCAGATTCCTCCTGCAACCCTGAGAGGACGAAGACGACGGGCTCGGAGGGCTCGGACCCCGCGTTTCCTCGTCGACTTCCTCGGACGATCTCAGCAGCTTTCTGTTCCTCTTCCTTCTCCAACCTTCTTCGCCTTTTTCTCCCTCTTTCTCCTTCTTATCCTTGCGTAGGAGTCTCGCCGCTCTCTTTTGCCTGTCAAAGGCCCTCATGGCGAAATCCCCGATCACCGGCTCGAGCTTCTGGCCCCGTCACGCGCAGATCGGCTTGATGTCCTCCTCGATGCGGCTCCCTAGAATGAAGCGACTTTCAGTCCCGCTGGAGCTCTCTCAAGAGAGCAGTGACCTTGAGCCGACGGATCCGGAAGCGCTGCCTTCTTGCTCGATGCCGTGGTTCCTCGTCACGCGCCTGGGCCTGAGCTGATCGACCGCCACGATGCTTAGTGTTGCTTGGATGCCTCGACTGTACCTTACCCTTAGCTGTAAGGTTCAGGCCAAGCTCGTCCACACCAGCCTGCGGAATTCTTTTCGTTCTTTTCTGCTGATGGTTTCCTTTCTTTCTTTTCTGTGTTGGCTTCCTTTCTTTCCGTCCTTGCCTTTTCTGCCTTCGCTCTTGCTTTTTCCTTCGCTCTCTCGCCAACTTAGCCGCCCGGTCGCGGCTGCGAACTCGGGGGGCCGGGCGCACAGGACACGGACTGAGGTTGAGAGCTTTAGGCTAAGTTGAGGTTGTAGTGGAAGGTGAAGTGGTGGTGGAAAATGGTTGTAAAGGACGGTCTAATCCACGAAGAAGAAGTACAGGAAGGTTGGGCCGCGGTCACGCAGCGGCTAGTCGGGAAACCGGCGGAGAAGTCCAACCGGTAGTCCTTGCGCTTTCAACTCAACTCCGACGACGCGGGAGGAAGAGGCAAGTCGCGATATGAACGAAAAACGACTGCGGCGAGTCCGTGCCCGAAGTAGAGGGATCGGGTTTTCTTCTCGCAAGGCCAAGCACACCCTGAATTTGCACCAGCTTCTTTCGCACCGACTGCCAAAGAGCTCAAGGGCCCCGTGAGCCAGTCAAGGGATCACATGGATGTCTAAGCGGTAAGCAAACCATGCTTTCACCTCCCCACCCAAATCCACACCATTGTAGCCGTCCAAGCTGCCGAGTTGTTTCCAGCGCCATTCAGCTGTGCCATGACCTGATCGAACATCTTCTGGGCCTTGTCCAACGTCGAGCTGAAGTCTTCCAAGCCTCAACATGCTCCCTCCAAGGCTTCAGCGTCGTGAACCCGACTTGCAGGTGCTGACTTGCCCAGGTGGTCGACTCGGACAAATGAGGCCACAGCCTTTGGTGACCTTGTCTCCAAACTGAAGTATCCACTTGCCGACCTTTTGTGCAACACGCCCATGGCAGCTCACTGCACTACACTTCACTGCACCCTCGCCGTCTCTCTCTCTCCCTCTCTCTCTGTCTCTCCTTGCTGCCTGCTCCAGAGCTGGTTTGATCTTTTCCAGCAGGGTGTGCAATCCTCTTTCCACCTCCTCCATCACGAAATCCATCACCTGCAAAGCACACTGAAGCCTTGGGCCGGCCTTCGGGGCTTTCCGGCCTGGTGTATCGCGCCGATGATGATTGGCACCAGAGCCTCTACATGGGACCTAGGCCAGGCCGCGCACTGAGACGCTCAAAAACGGCTCTCCTCTCTCCGCAAGCTACGACTACGTAGACATGGACTGCGACATGGACTGCAAAAGGGAAGCTGTAGCTACGTGCGGCCTCGCGACGCATTCTTTTGATGAAGCTCCTGCAAGAGAACCAAGCCACGCTCTGGGCCGTGCTGCTGCAGCAGGGACAGCTCTGGATGTTTGGAAATGGCCTCAGACAGACAGAGGAGGCACATTGCCCCAGGATGGATGCAACTTCCGAAGACGAGCCCAAGACAGCGTCGGTTTCGTTCCCAACCTGAAGGAGAGCCGAAGCGCAGCGAGGGAGTACTCGCTAGTTCACACGCGTCCATGGCGCCATGGAGAGGACGATGTCCAACTGGCTCTGGGCATCCACAACGTGCTCCAGGCTGCCAAGCAGAAGTGAAGAAACCTTCACAAGAAACGCCGTTCAATGCGAACCCACGCTTTGAACCCTCCTATGGATAGACCAATCTCTCAGATCCGTGCGTTATTCATCTTGTGGTCGATCTCCTTGCATTGTTAGCGGTCCAGTAGTCCGGCCGGCCAGGCCCAAAGGCACTCGCTTCCCAAACCCGATCACTGCCAATGTAAAACCTCCTAATTGGCAAAGCGTTCAATCCAATCCGGGACCTAAATACGATGGCTCACGACCGGACCTGATCGCTTGTCTCTTACAGGCAGTGCCGAGCATCTGTCTGGAGCGCTGCAGCAATGCCCGTCCCGACATTGGACCAGCCTTAAGAAATTTACTTACAGCGCAACAGCAACCCGCGCCGACCGATCGCTTCCCTTGGCACCTCGAGTGGAGTGGCCAATCTCCCGTAACGCATCCGCGGTCCACTTGTTGCCGACCAGCACGATCGCCTAATATGCCAAGTCATGTTCCCATTTCCCAACTCCAAGAGTCACTTCTCAGGCCAGCACGTTGAACACGACCGTGCTCACCTGCCCAATCACGTGCGGAAACTCCCCAGCGGTGGGCAACAATCATCCACGCTCCGTGGTAGATTCTCTGCAACACCTGTTTGCCTCTCTCCCCCACCCTCTGTGTTTCTCCTTCCTACGTGTATTTCAGCCGAGCATCGACCAAGAAGATTGTGCACCAAGGCGTGGATGGCGAGGTCAAAGAGCCTGCCATTACCTGAAACTGAAACGCATCAGCGAGCAGCTCTCTGCCGCCTTGGCCCTTCCGAATGCGGAACCGTCCTGTTTTTGAACTCGAAGCTCGATTGCTGACAGGTGGCGTAAACGTAATTCGGTTAACGAGCGGACCTACACCCCTGCACAGGTGGCCTTACTCACCTGAGCCAGGTGCCTGCAAAAATGGCGTAAGACTGTTTCCCTGAGAAATCCGTCTGATATGCAGTGAGGCTTTTGCAATGCCGGACCATGCGCCGCACACCTTTTCGGCTACCAGCAGCGGTGCAGGGCGTGTCTCAGGCGCCACACCTTCCAGTTCCTGGCATTTGAGAGGGTCAGTTGGTCAGGCTTTGCCGTATTACAGTCATAGGCCGCACCAAGTACCTCAGGGCGATCGCATCGAGTTTGCCGCAGCAGCAGCTCCTGAAGCTGCCGTAAGCTGCCATAGATACGCAAGAGAATCCCGGAAGCAACTCCAAGGGCCGCCTCTGGCAGGGGAAGCCCTCCAGCTGAGCTCAGGAGAGCCTCGAAATAGAAGGCACCACACTCGAGTCATAAAATGGGTCCGAACCATCGAAAATCCAAGCCTCCATTGCATCATACTCGTCCAGAAATAGCTGCTGAAGATCCCTGACCTTGTACTAGCACAGGCTCGCCAAACTATTCGGGGCAACAGCTGTCCAGAGACTTTCCCTCTTAAGGCCAGACGAGGGATTCGTTCTGACACAGATCGGTGCGGTAGCCCCTGGGCAGAGGGAAAGCGCTGCAGACGGCTGTGGCCACTGAATCAACGCATGTCGCCTCTGATGGTTGTGCCGCTCGATCTTGAAAGTAGGGGGTAGCCTGAGATCTCGAGGCCAAGCTGCATCATGGCCCAGGTGCTCACAGAATCTTGGCTTCGAACTTTCTCGCGCCGAGAAAGTGCGCGACATTTGTGTAAGTCTCGACAGGCTGGTGTCGCAGATGCGCCTCTCTGAAACAAAGGCGCCAACACCCAGTGGCCGAAACTGATCGCTTGGACCGGCACCTGATGGATCATGCGAAGCCTGCTAACGCCCAACAGGCCGTACAGCGAGCGAATGTGAGAGCCTCAAAATCAAGGCACAAACAACGAACATGGCAAGGCAGTGCGCTAAGTCTCTGCTCACTAAGGCAAAGCACCGAAGCTGGCCAGTCTCACCATTTCGGGTTCCTGACCATGTCGGCTCTTGATGAGCAAATGTGAAAATTCAGTTGTGCCTCCAGCGCACTCACAGGCCCGCGGAAGCAGCGCTCTCGGCCATCTGCCAACTTGTGCCGTGGCATCACAGCATGAGCTTTGCAGTGGAGGTGCATCCAAAACCTGACCAGTGGCCGGTCTCTGTTGCTGTTGCCCCATGAAGCAAGTTGTAGCTGCTTTTCGCATGTGAATTCGAGAAAACATGAAGCGCAAAGCCCCGTGCCACTTTTCAAACCTGCACAGGTCTTGCAAAACACATACACAGAATTGCCACAAGCTTGCGTGATTCGCTGAAAAGTGGCATGGCTTCTATGCGCAAGGGCTAAGTAACCTGCTTACGGGGTCGCACACGATGATCACAACCTTCAGCCTGGCATGATCGAAGTCTGAGAACATCTTCAGCTCTTCAGTCTGCGCCTGGGAATGTGGGTCAGAGCGAGCCGCACCCGATGGCTGTGGTAGAGGCCAGGATGACGCAACCCGCGAAGGCATTCCGAGCAAGAATGGGACAGCCACTGAAAGTTGAAGCTTTCGACCTCCGGGAAACCCATGGCAAAATGACTTGGGCCAGTCCATGTCCTGGCCTCGTCCCTGTAGGGAAGCAAGGAGTCGTGCTTGTAGAAGAAATCGTCTTCGCCGTGCATTGTGAAATCCACATCAAGGACCTGACATGTAACAAACGACCCAGACATGTTAGTGGCGCAGTGGCGCATTTCTCATCACCGTGCCTGGTCTAGCGCATTGGTGATAGTGTTGGTGCCGCAGCTGCTCAACCCCCCGATAACAAAATCCAGATGTAGCTGTGACCAATGGGAGACTTCCCGAACCTGCCATGGAGATCTGCGATTGAAGAGAGCAACTTTTTGACTCTATTAGTCTGTCCAAGGCCTTCACATGCTCTGCAGTTGAAGGCAAGGCAAATTTGAGATGTAATGCACGAGCAAGATAAACAGGATAAACTTGTGCTTGCACCTGCCCGAAGGCACTGAGCACTGTCTCAACACATGAAATTGCGGCGACAGCCAAGCAGCCTTGGCTTGATCGCAAGTTGCATGGGCACAAATACCGCCCAGAAGGCGATCTGGGACACCACTCCACAAGCCCATGAAGTGCTCTAAACATCCTGGGCAGTCTGGTGCCTCAGACCAGAAGTCTCGTGAATGACTGCAGTCTTGGAGGGCTGAGCTTATGCAACAGTCGAGTCACCTCGTGAGTCGAACCAGAAACGCGCAATGTAGAAACATACGACGGAGTGTCCAATTCGGTCTCCCAGTAGCGTCCACCCACGGACCAACAGCGCCGTGCTTGTTCTTCCACGGCTTGGAAACGAGCATTGACCCAATGTTCCGCTGAAGCATCACCGCTTTCTGCTCTTTGCAAAGATGCTGTAGATGCGCCTGCCACTTATGATTCGACTAATTTCGGGACACACTATGAAAACTCGCATATGCACACGTCGCAATCTGCCCTTTAAACTGGGCTCCCGTCCCGAATGCAAGAAAAACGGCTCTGGATCAATATCAACACAGCACCAAACTGACACGAATGCCAAACTGGCTCGCTTCCATTGGCTCATCTTCGGTTCGAGCCAACACGGAGGGAGCACAGTTGTAATGCTCATGCAATGCCAAATGTCGAAGCAACACAAAACCACTCAAACCAATCAACCAAGAACATTGCTGTGGACAGAGCCGAAGCACAGTGGCTTCCAAGAAACGGCGGCATGCCTTCTCCATGCTCTCTCCCGAAGAAGAAAGTCCCCAGTCCCGAGCCTCCCAGCCTCTTCGGTATCTTCCCGTTATCGACCGACAAAACTTTCGTCTAGGATCAAACCTCATCCCTGCACGCGCCCCTCCCCCTTATTCCTAGCGGGCTCGCCCGTAAGTGGCATTCTAGTCTGGTGCCCGTAGCTCCCGTAGTCTGCAGACAGCTCTCCCGAGCTCGTAGTTGGCACTGTCGTCCGGTGCCTGCTCTAGGCCTAGTCACCTAGTCGCCGAGTAGTGTCTCTCACGAGTCCATTGCTCGTTGTATCTGTTCTGGGGTGGTGCAAAAGTCGCCACCCCACACTCGGATGCATGCTTCAGGTGATACCTGTGCTGCTTCCGAAAGATCTGGTTCGCATCCACGGAAAAGATCCTTCTGCGTGTCGTCACTTCCTTTTTTCCTTTCTCGGGTTTAGGGTTCAGGATTTTGGTTCGTAGACGCGGGTGCAACACTTTTTACAGGGGCAGAACAAAAAAGGGAGAGAAAGCAGCCACGGGGGCCAGACAGAAGGTCGGCTTGTTCGGTGCATCATCCATTTAGGGCCCATTCCTCATAGCGGGCACTCGCTCACTCTGGTCCAGCTCCGTGGCACAGTCTGATCGGGAGAGCCGTGCTCGCGATGGTGGTGCACGGATGACGGGGACAAAGTTAAAGTCTGCCAGCACCCACTCCAGAAAACCAACATCGAGAACTTCTACATCCTTTGCTTTCAAGCCATGCACTGAATCCAGCGACGTCAAACTTCGGTCCACTGATGTTTCACCTGCTAGGTCCCCCCGGGGGCGGGGTGGGTAGGATGTTCGAGCGATGTGACTTCATCTCACAACCCTAGCTGGCCGCACCACATGGTGTCTCGCGCTTAGCCGCCCTTGGGACAAGAACTTGTTCTGCGAATGCAAAGTCAAAAAGTCTCTCTCTTTCTTTCTCAAGGGATAAGGGAGAGGGGACAGAGCCCCTCTCTCTCTCTCTCTCTCTCTCTCTCTCTCCGTCCAAATGCCAAAACAGCTCTTAGGAAAAGATTCGTACGGGACTGTTTCTCAGTCTTGGTGTCAAAGATTGTGTGTGCATGACAGGTCCACCCGCACTGGCATGACTCGTAGACACACCTTTTCTTCTGACCTCCGTCTTCTTGTGAAGTGGTTCTCCCTGTAGTAGAGGTGGGTGTTCAGGTTGTTCACCCCATAGAGCGGGGCGGGGGTGTTCGAGTCGTTCGCCATATGCTTTTACGCGGCCGTGGTACGGCACAACAGGAGATCCATCGGCGACTGCAAACTACGGAGACCACAATAAGCTGCAGGCTGCACACATGAGAGTATAGGGGCTGCAGCAGGCAGCCAGAGCACTGGTTGAGACCTGAAGAGTGGCCGACGAACGGCGGGCGATGACCGCGCGAGCAATGCAAGGGATGTCAAGAGTGTGCCAAAGAACAAGTGCAGCAGGAAGCTGCGAGCTGAAGCAGGGTGGGAAGGCGGGAAAGCGAAAATGCTTAGGATTTTGGTATCTGGAGGTGTGGTGGGAGTACAGTATGCCAAGTATGATTTGGTATGTGATTCTCGTACCTTTGCTGAAAGCTTTGGTAGTCTCTAGTTTTGTTGCCGCCATTGTGAACCATGCTGAATAGACGGATTGTGCAGGCGCTTTGTTCAAGCCAAAAGTTTTCATGGTAGCGGAGCACTGCACGTGTCAAGGGACCGTGTGTGCTCTAGGTAGAGTAGGTAGATCCGTGTGACGCCATAGCTGTGCACGCCTGACGTGCGTGACTCTGCAGCAAGCCATTCCTTGTGCAAGCACTCAGACTGAAATCTTCCGTCTTGCTGACTGTGAAGATTGGAACGAGCCCGAGCTGCTCCAGCAGCTAAGGGATTGTGTGTTGGAGTGGTTTGTAGAGCTTCAGACGACGAAGCCGGTGACCCCTTCATTGAGTACGCACAGTTTCTGCAGGAGACAGCGCCTTGCACAGGACCAACACAGGTCACAGCTCAAGCAGCTGGATTCCGCGTCTGCCATCCTAGCTTACGGGTGCAAGCTTCTTGATAAGGACCCTGACTTGTTGCCGGTGTTCGTGTGGCGTGCTTTGGAGATCTTTGGAGAGGCCCAGGCTTCATCCACTGCCAGGTCTGCCGGGCACAAAGAGACGATCGTTCTTGCCGGAGACGAGGTGAGATCAGCCCCTGACGTGGCTGAGCCTGCTCCTGTCTTCAAGAAGCTTAAGCGATCAGGTGAGCCGATTGATCGTGATTGAGGATCTTTGAGCCTTTGTGTCTTGAATATACTCTACTTGAATTTTGAACCCAATTTTAGAAACAATGGATCCCAGTCAGATTCCTGTGTCCAACAGTCCGCTTGATGGAAGCCCTGTTGCAGCTGGAGCGCCGAGTGTTCCAGACGCCTCGACGATGATGTTTGAAATGGTTCAGGCTGCTACTCAGGCAGCTCAGGCAGCAGCGTTGAGTGCTCAGTCCGTTGCAAAGCTTGTTGCCGAGGGCCCTTCCGCAAAGGGGTCCGCCGACAGTGGGAGTGCCTTTCATGCCTACAAGTTGCTAAAGCACCCTGATCCTTTCGGGTCAGAGAGTACTGACAATGATGCTGTTCAGTGGGGTGCCTGGCTTCACGGGTTCCGCACATGGCTGAGCGTGGTGAACCCATCGTACGAAGCAGAGCTGCTTGAGATTGAATCCCGCTGCGGTGAGCCGTGCATGCCTATGTCTGCGTTGCCTGAGCAGACTCAATCACGTAGCAGACAGCTGTATGGCATTTTGTCGACGCTGTTGAAAGGCCGTCCGCTTCAGGTGCTTCGCTTGACCCAAGGCCAGCATGGATACGAGGTCATGAGAGTGCTGCATCAGACGTTCCAGCCTCGCACCCGTAGCAGGGCCATGGCCATCATCTCAGCGATAATGGCCACACCAGCCTTCAACAAGCAGTCCACTATTCGCGAACAGGTGCATGCCTTTGAGCGTTCTTGCTCAGAGTACTTGAAGGCCTCGGGAAAGGAAGTGAGCGAGGACATCCGTTTCTCCATCCTGCTTAGATCGCTGCCCAAGTACCTGCGTGATCACATTAATCTTTCGCTTACTGAAGACACAACATACATGCAGGTTCGTGAGCAGATTCTTCAGTTTGAGAATGTCACGCAGAGCTGGAACCCTGCTCGAGTCCAGCAGCAATTGCTCATGCCCAGTGTGCCCGCTGCCGGTAACCAAACAACTGACATGGAGGTTGATGCTGAAGGGTCAGTCTCTAAGATAAAAGGCAAAGGCAAGGACAAGGGTAAGGGCAAGGGCAAAGGCGGCGATAAAGGTTCCAAGGGTGGAAAACAAGGTGGCCGAGGCAAGGACTCTGGGAAAGGCAAGGGCAAACCTGATAGCGGTAAGGGCAAAGGTGAGTCGTCGAATGCATCGCATGCCAATTTGGCCAATGTGGAGTGTCACTACTGTCATAAGAAGGGACACTACCAGAGAGATTGCCGTAAGATGCGACAGGATCAGTCCGCTCGGGACAAGGCACGTGTGCGGCAGGTTGAGGAGAGTCACCCTCCAGCAAATCCGCCCGGTGATGCTTCCCCTGCAAGTGCTGCCCCGAGCACGGCATCCCCCTCCAGGTCTGTGAAGAGCGTTCGCATCGACCTCACCAGGAATCAGCCCGAGAGCGGGAGTTTGGCTACAATCCGCGCAGTGTCATGCCAAAGCATTCCAGTGTCATCCGATGCAGTGTCGTGTCCAAGCAATCAGGTCTCAGGTGACTCAGGTGCCGAGTTCGATCTGACTTGCAGTGATCATGATGGTGTGTGGACCGTGGCCGTAGACTGTCAGTTCCATGCAGATCTTGGTCGAGTGTGCACTGTCAACAGTCCTAGAGTTGCCGACGTCGTGGTGTGCATAGACACAGCTGCAGATGAGTCATGCATCCCGTTTTCCTATGTTCAGGTTGGAACCGAGAGTGCTCAAGGTCCACGGGGGCTTGTAGATGCATCCGGCAACAGCATGCCCACGCGAGGTGTGCGTCATGCGTCACTCCGTGTTGGGGATGTAGAGATAATGGATAGGTGGGTAGTGACTGGTGTGAGTCAGCCTATCTTGGCCACTGGAAAGCTGTTGCGGAGAGGTTGGCGAATTGTTGGCCACGACAGCTCAGGTGGACTCGCGCTAGTCAGCCCTGACGAGAGCGCTTGCATTCCTTTGGAGTTCCAGCACAATACACTTGTTTGCCGAGGAGCTGTGCGTGCCATCATGGATGTTCCACATGCTTCGAGCTCTGTTGAAGTGTCAGGCCTCCTTGAGCGACTGTTGTCCGAGCATGATTATCTTACTGAGATTGCGCCGTCAGTGCATGCCGCCAAGGTTGTGTCCGAGAGATATGTTGACCTGGGATTGTTTGCACCGCAGGAAGGTCTTGAGTATCGCACTACCCTTGTGCGCAGAGACGGCAGCCAGCCGTGGGTTTTGCTTGAGCTGAGTGAATCCCTTGCAAACTTGGAAGTACCCAACGACTTGATTGACCCGAGCGGAGAGCAGTTTGAGATGATTGTTTTCGGTCATCGCGAGAGACTGAGCCCTGAAGATCTTGGGTTTGCTGTGCAGTCATCAGCTGCAGGTGTTGGTGAGGTTGAAGCCGCGCCCCAGGATGAGATGCGTGATGAAATTTTCGGTGATGACTTGAAGCCCGCTGACGCTTCCGAGTCGGGAGAAAGACCTCACGATGATGCCCAAGGCGATGCCATGATGCAAGAAGCACTTGCTGATGAGCCTTCGGCGCTCCCCGAATCCATCACGGTCGGGGAAGTCGTTTTGACCGCCACGAGCACTTTGTCTACCTTGAGGGCAGCGTGCAAGGTGTTAGGTGTCGGCAAAAGCGGATCTAGGGCGACAGTGTTTCGTCGTCTTGCTGATAGGCTAAAGGCTTTAGAGCTTGCTGCAGCAGCCCGCGCTGCGGGACCAAGCGATGGGCATGAGGTGCCGAGAGGCGTCGTGCCTCAGCAACCGTCAGAACCAACGCCCGAGGAGCGAAGGGCCCATGAGGCCACACATTGCCCATATGCGGCCTGGTGCGAGCATTGCATCGCTTTCCGAGGGAGAGATGCTGCGCATTCTGAGGTCAAGCACTCCGAGGACCGCATCCCTTGCATTTCTTTCGACTACGGGTTTTCTTCTAGAAAAGAAGGGGAGTCCAAGATGACAGCGTTGTTTGTGCACGATGCTCAGACGGGTTGGCGAGAATGCTTTCCAGTTCCTGCCAAAGGAGGGATTTGTGGTGGAGTGAACGTACTGCAATATTTGGCCTCCGAACTGTGTAGGCTGATCTCATTTTTGGGATACAGTCAGGTGGTGATTAAGTCTGATCCAAAGCCGACTTGTCTAGCTCTTCAGCAGGAGATTAAGAAGTTGCGCCTTGGTATGGGTTTGAGGACAGTATGTCAGCAGGTCCCGGAAGGATCCCACCAGAGCAACGGTGGAGCGGAAATGTGCGTCAATACGATCCGCCAGGTTGCCGGGTCCATCCTGTCATTCTACGAGAAAAAGACAGGACAAACAGTGCACAGCAGCCATCCGCTGCACAGTTGGGCGCTGAGACATTCTGCCTTCATCCTCAATCGCTTCCAGGTCCGACCGGGCGGCTTGACTTCTTTTGAGTCGGCTATGGGCAGACCTTATAGAGGAGCTGTGATTCCGTACGGCGAGACTGTCATGCTTCTTGTGCCTCAGGGTGTTAAGGGTAAACCCAGATTTGTTCAAGGTCAGGTGCTGGGTAAGGTGATGTCCAGTGATCAGTGGATCGGGTGCACGTCAGCCGGCAGATTGGTGCTGGCAAGGACCGCGCGAAGGCTGTCGCCTGAGTTTCCTCCTCAGGACCACAAGGTGCTCAAGGATCATCCGTGGAAGCACCCAGGCTTCATTGCAGGCTCAGCTGGACGTGTCCGTGTTCAGAGGGAACCCAAGGTTGAGTTGCCATCGGGCCT
>CAJNDV010001538.1:0-14533 GCA_905221635.1 Symbiodinium sp. CCMP2456
CCAAATTCCCACGCACCCCAAACGCAGCGGAGACATTCCCACGCACCCCAAACGCAGGTAGCGCGAACATCTAACCTGTCGAAGGTAACGCAGACCACCGGTTAATCAAGCCCCTCGTGCTATAGGGCTTACTAGCAGCGGGCCCCGTAAAGAAAAGGGGTCGATTAATGAGGGGCCTAACCCTAAACCCTAAACCCCTAAACTGAAAGCGTTCCTGGTATGGGGTTTGGGTGAGGCTTGAGGTTTGGTGACCTGGAAGAAGACCAAATCCCTGGCTGCCTCGAGTTCAAGCATTGGTGTTGGGTTCATTTAGGGCTTAGTTAGCGACGACGGCGGCGAACCCCTGCGCCAGAACTAAATCCGGCAACCAAACCTACTAACAGCTCCGTGATGAGTGAGTCTAAACCCTAAACCCTAAACCCCTAAACCCTAAACCCTAAGTGAGGCTACGGCCGCAGAATGCTGTTGGCCCAGTCCCCAAACTCGAAATCGAAGGCTATCTGCCCCATGCCTCCCCATGAAGGTGCTGCAACAAATGCACATATGAGCCCTAAACCCTAAACCCCAAGCCCTAAACCCTAAACCCTAAACCCCACCTATAAACCCTAATAAACTAAACCCGAAGCCCTAAGCCCTAAGCCCAACCTGAAAACCCTAAACCCTAAACCCTAAACCCTAAACCCCAAGCCCTAAGCCCTAAACCCTAAACCCAACCTAAAAACCCCTAAACCCTCAGATGTGAGCTTCAGAAACTAGGGAACCCAAAGGTTGAGCCCGAAGCCCTATACATCTTGGTAGCACCCTCCATAAAGGGCTCGTGCTCTAGGGTTTAGGGTTTAGGGTTTAGGGTTTAGGGTTTAGGGTTTAGGGTTTAGTCTAAATCAGGGTCCGTTGTGGCGGGTCCTTCTTATAAGGGGGTTTCGTACCATATTTGGGACCCAAAAGCTACCAAGAATAAGGCGCCCCGACGTTGATAACAACCCTCGGTTCCCAAAGACTCCAATGTCCCTTAATTAAGGAATATACCCTAAATCATATTGGGGATCCTAATATAATTGAAGGTATATTCCTCAATTAAGGGACATTGGAGTCTCTCAGTTCTGCAACACGAGGTTAGGTTCGCAGCATGTAGGATTAGGAGGTCATTGGGAAACCTATCCTGCAATCCAACCCTGAACCCTAAACCCCTAAACCCCTAACCCACAACCCACAGTATATTTAGTGTTTGGGGTAGTCGGCAAGCTTCCAGTATTATTGAAGCCGGGGCTCCTTCTGTATATACATGTATAATAAAGCCTAATCTTCTTAGGAGTAGCATGTTTAGTGTGTTCGTTTTTATCGTTCTATTGCCTTTTGTAATTATCATTTTTACTCTATTTATCTTTTGATTATTCGTATTAATAGTAATAGTATTACATGAAAAATATTCTTCGTAGCATTTTTATCATTGGTCATTAGTAACATCTGTATGGTGCCATATACCCAATGCGACCCTACTCCACTTATGAAAGCCCCAAACAATACACGCCCTGCCCAGGGAATCAGGGTCTCGGGCTACCTGAACCGCAAACAGCCGACCTGCTAAAGGATGAGTTTGTTCATGGTTCCTTCAACCCTGGACAGTGTGCGCAAGCCCCTGACCGTGCGGCAGCTCGTCTGCCGAATGATTGACGGAATGTCGGCAGAAAGGGATCTGCATGCCGAGATGGTTGTTACTTTAGGTCTCGTATAGGCTTTAGCAAAACACCAAACCCTTAAGCACCAATTGAACGGATACTATCCAAAGCTCTACCATAAGTGACTATGCTCCAGGCTTTAGGGCCTTTGGGGGTTTAGGGTTTTGGGTTTCGGCCTACAGTACAGGCAATCATGTGGTCCGAAAACCCTAAACCCTAAACCCTAAACCCTTGATTTGTTTGGGCTTAGGGTTCAGGGTTCGGGGCTTCACTTGAGGGTTCGAGGAACGCGTTGAGCTGCAGGGCTTTCGGGATCGAAGGATCAGTTTAGGGTTTAGGGTTTAGGGTTTAGGGTTTAAGGTTTAGGGTTTAGGGTTTAGGGTTTAGGGTTTAGGGTATCTGAGAGTGCAGGACCTGTCACATGACATAGCGTTAGCGCGACTTACTTCAGGCCCCTAAACGCTAAAACCCTAAACCCTATACCCAGAGGGTCCGTTTATACTACCATTGCGGAATTGGGCCTCCAAAGACCATCCTTACTGCGATTTTGGGGACCTAACTCCATAATAGTAGTATGTTATGGACCCTCTAGGTCTAGTGTCTTGTGTATGAGGGATTTAGGGAGTTTGGGGTTTATGCAGGGTTGGGGTCTAGAAGCTTGGGGGCTCATGCTTAGTAACAGCGATACCAGAACAAAGGGAGCTGTATGCCTTGTGGGTTTATGTTTTAGGGTTTGTATCTTGACCCTACACCCTAAACCCTAAACCCTTAAACTCTAAACCCTAAACCTTAAACCCTAAACCCTAAACCCTCGTTGGGAGCCTTACAGCCTTGCATCTTATCTCTTGAGACCACACACCTCGGACGCAGGTTCTCCGTTTCAAAAAAGAGGTTCGAGAGAACCAGAAGCCGTCGGGGAGCTTAGGAATAAATCGTTTCCTAAGGCTCTGCTGAGGTTTAAAGTGTCGATACAATCTTAACCCAAAATCCCTTGCCCTAAACGCTTTCACCTCAGAGCTTTTGGGCTGTCCGGGCGTGATCATTCGCTTCTGGCTTCGCTGGCATGTAGCGAATCTTTTTCACTGTCCTGGCTTAACTCCGCGACCAAACCCTAAACACTCGCAGCCCTAAACCCTAGACCCAAAACCCTAAACTATAAACCCTCAACCCATAAACCCCACTAGAGCCTAAACCCTAAACCCTAAACCCTGAACCCTAAACCCTAGACCCAAAGCCCCAAACATCTTCCTTCGCAATTCTTCAAGTCTCGGACCAGGGCCATAGGCCGCGAAGAGGGAGCCGCCAGAACACTGAAAATGCCATGGGACATGGGCAGTTCTCGAACTAGCGTCCCCTGGAGGATCCTTTCTACAAGGGTTTAGGGTTTAGGGATTTAGGGTTTAGGGTTTAGGGTTTAAGGGTTTAGGGCTTAATTTTGGGGACCTAGAAAGGGACTCCAAATTGAAGAACATACCCAAATGCTGACCCGAGACGTTTCGGGAAACCGGTTTCGAAGCCAGGGCCCGGCCCGGCAAGGAAGCACAACTTCGACTTTAGGGTTTAGGGGTTTAGGGGTTTAGGGTCTAGGGTTTAGGGTTTAGGGTTTAGGTGGTCTCCTTAACACTAGCTAGGATAGGGTCTCCGGTAGGGTTTTTTTTAAAGTATGGGGTTCAGGATGGTTTAGGGTCTAGGGGTTTAGGTGAAAAAGTGTGGGGTCAGCTTTCGTAGTTCCGGGGCTGAGGGAGGGGGGGTTCTGTACAATCTAGGGAAAAGTGGCGCAAACGGCAGGCCCGAGCCTACCACGCAAACATCGCAAACGGCAGGCCCGAGCCTACCACGCAAACATCGCAGACCTTTAAGGACGGAGTTTGGGTTTAGGGTTTAGGGTCTAGGGTTTAGGGGTGTAGGGTCTACAGCTACTTCTAGTCACTCTTGTCCCTGAAAAGCGAGGTTTTGGGTGCTTCGGGTGGATGGGACAGAAACCAGAAAGCGGGTCAGCAATCTCGAATGATGGCAGTTCCAATTAGGGCAGTTTAGGGTTTAGGGGTTTGGGGTTTAGGGCTTAGGGTGTAAGGTTTAGGCATTAGGGTTTGCAAAGGAGCCAGGAACGATCGGAATTGGGATCCTAGCAGTGCAGGTCCTAGTCTTTGAGAAGCACATGACATGATGATTAAGTAGTAGATGGTAGTGGACCCTCAAGGAAAGTGCAGTGGTGCGAAACCCTTAAACCCAAAACGATGGGTAAGAGTCTTATCCTGAACCCGGCTGCCTCTAACCAGGAACCCGAGTTAATGTAGAACCCTGATTAGTAGCATCTTTCCTTATGGGCCTCAATACGGGACGATGAGGACGCCTATCACAGTCCGCATTAAGGCAAGGGAGTTCCCAAATCAGCCTACACCCTCAACCCTACTTAGAGGTTCATGGGACTTAGTAACTAGGGTTATAAATAAGGCAACTAGACTTATAATTACTTATAACCCCAATGAAGGTACTCATAACCTTACTTACTAAGTCCCATGATCCTCCAAGTATACCCTTCAAGCAAAGACAAAGACACTCTGAAGGATGGCTTAAATCCTAAACCCTAAACCCTAAACCCTAATCCATTTCGTGCGAGCCCGGGACTGCCAGTCACGCAGCGGATGCCTCGAAGGAACCCGCTGGGTGTAGTTTACAACTTGTAGGATCAGGGGACCAACCCAAGACCCTAAACCCTGATGTCGTCCCTGTTTAGGTACTTTATAGACCCTAAACCCTAGACCTCTAGGCCCAAGCATATACTGCAAGGGTACAGGGACCCGTGGGGGGGTTAGAGCGGCGGTTCTAGCCCGCTTCGTAACCCAGGCCCCCTGATCCTTGAACCAGCGACAGGAGGTGAGCCATCCTAGTCGCACTCTTTGTTTCTGCTTCAAGGGCGTACTTAGAGGTTCAGGGGACTTAGTAACTAGGGTTATAAATAAGGTAACTAGACTTATAATTACTTAGAACCCCAATTAGGGTACTTATAACCTTACGTACTAAGTCCCATGATCCTCCAAGCAGAGATTTAGGCATCCAGGGATTCAGAAACTGTGGGGGTTTGCCGATGTAGAGATGGCGGGATTTGGGAGTTGAAACATAGAAGAAGCCATGGGCTGTCGAGTAATAAAGGGCCTCAGAGTGATGCGCACCCTAAACCCTAAACCCTAAACCCTAAACCCTAAACCCTAAACCCTAAAGGGGTCCGATGCTCAACTCTCTGCGGACACGTTGGCTACGCGGCGTCTTGAAAAGAGGAAGTGCACATCCAGACCTCGGATGTAGCGGACGCCTGGCCGGTGGAGAATTTCACCCAGAGAGCCCAACAGCACCCTGAAAATCCACATAATGTAGGGGCCTTAATACTTTGAATATGGTTCTGGGGTCCTTTACAGTGTAAGTATGATAAGGAATCCTAAAGAATAATATTGGCAACTATGTAGGCTTCTATATTAAAGCGAATCAGACGGGGCTCTCTGGCTCTGAGAAGGGGTCACAATGAGACGATGCAGTGGCCACCCTTTTTGAGCTTCCTCGTCAGCTCTTTCGCTGAAGAGAAGCTCGTGACAGCGCCGGCCGCATCCACCTTGATGAGCTCTTTGCCTTCACAGTGTCTGCAGTAAAATCTAGGGGCCTGAATAAATATACCAATTCTGTTCCTTAGGTTCTTGAGTAGAATAATTACCTGTACTGTGCTGTAGTATGCTTCATAACCTTCTTGTCAACATTAATGTAGGGGCCTCAATAATAGGTTTTGAGGGGTTTCTTAAGATGGCAGCTTCAGAAAATAGGGGACCCTAATATAGTACCCTAAATAATAGGATCTTTAATATATATATATATATATAGACCCAAAAATATGGCACCCCTAATTTTCGGAAACTCCCATTTTATTCTAGACTAGTAGACCCCCCAAAACAGGTAGAATCCTGAGACACCAACAAGCCTCCAACTCCGTTGCCACCAGACTTTTGGGTTTAGGGGTTTGGGGCTTTCGGGTTTAGGGTTTAGGGGTTTAGGGTTTTTTTTTTTAGGGTTTGGGGCTTTCGGGTTTAGGGTTTAGGGGTTTAGGGTTTTTTTTTTAGGGTTTGGGGCTTTCGGGTTTAGGGTTTAGGGTTTAGGGTAGTTCAGGGGTTCAGGGTTTAGGGGTTTAGGGGTTTAGGGGTTTAGGGTTTAGGGTCTAGGAGTTGCTACCAACCCTTTCAGCAGACCGCGCATCGTCTCACATCCCATCTAAAGCTCGAACAAACCATAATAAACTGCCAACCTTTCAAAGAGCCGTCATACTAACATCCGTATGATGATCCTGAACTATCCTTGATCAAGGGAGAGGTATAACTACGGATGCAGTAATTCCATCGCAAACGCTACACGACCAACTCCCCAAAATCCTTAACCCAAATCCCTAAATACCACACCACCCAATCACCTAGCCCCTACACTGCAGCCGAGTGACTGTGACTTCGGCTGCGAGACGAGTGACTTCGGCTGCGCGACTTCCTGGCAACAGCGGCTGAAATCTGAAGCTCGGAGCAGAACACATAACCCTAAACCCTGAACCCGAAACCGGGATTTGTACTTGGGACACAAACCCTAAACCCTTAAACCCTAAACCCTAAACCCTAAACCCTAAAACCCTAAACCCTAAAACCCTAAACCCTAAACCCTAAACCCTAAAACCCTAAAGCACTAAAACCCTAAACCGGCCTTGACTTGGAAGGTTCCCTTTGAGGAAAGTTCTACCGGGGTTCTGCAGAGATTTTCGGCGGCTTAGGGATAACAAAGGGGTTTGGGTGGGTGTATGTAGGGGGTCCTCAAGAGTGATGTATGTGTTTGGATATGTTTGGATTCTATTTTGAAGAGACTTAGTAACAAACATCCTACATGCTGCAAGGGAAGGAATGCAAAGGGTTTCGGCGTGTAGGGTTAAGATTTGGGGAAATTCGTTGCGGTTTAAATTTAGGGCTTGGACTGTGGAGTCTATCCAGAGTAATGTAAGCCGCTAAGGGCACGTCGTGGTTTTGAAGGACTTCGGCTGCTCTTCGTAGCGCTTCGGGAAATTTGAAGACAGGGTTCAAGGGTGAGGGTTTAGGCTGCAGGGTTAGAGTTAGGAATTGTCCTGTGATTCAACATGCACAATTATTAACTCAGGCCATAAACCATAAACCCACAAATTCCAGAGGGCGTGAAAGTCTGAAGAAGCTACTGGACAACGAAACGAAGCCCGTGATGCACATCATGAGCGCTAAAGCAAGCGGACGGCATCCTAAAGATAACAGCACCGCCACCACCACCACCGCCGCCACCCTCCGCCTCCGCCACCGCCAACAGCCAACCGAAAACAGCCAACCACCCACCGCCACCAGCACCAGCACCAGCACCAGCAACCACCACTGCCGCCGCCACCACCAATGCCGCTGCTAGCACTACCCTCACCACCCACCACAGCAGCAACAGCAACATGACAAAGATGATCACAGCCAGCAGAAAAGACAAGAACACAGCCGAGGTGCTGAGCTTCTTCGCCAGATCGGACTGAAGAGGTGCTTCCGTCCAATGCGTCAGCAGCGGAGGAGTAACTGGAGAGCCATGCATCGGAGACTTGGCGGCCGCCACATGCATCCACGCCGGAGGCTTGACTGACTTGACGACTGCCCAATGCATCAGCAGCAGAGACTTGACGGCTGCCCCATCCATCCGCGGCGGAGACTTGACGCGCGCTCCTAGGCTCGGCAGTTTTAGGGTCTCTCGGGTGTGGGCTAAGGGTTTTAGGGTTTAGGGTTTAGGGTTTGGGGTTTACAGTATAGGGTTTAAGGTTAAGCGCTTAGGGTTTAGGGTTTGGGGTTTATAGGGTTTAAGGTTAAGCGCTTAGGGTTTAGGGTTTAGGGTTTGGGGTTATAGGGTTTAGGGTTTGGGGTTTGTAGGGTTTAAGGTTAAGCGCTTAGGGTTTAGGGTAGATTGGATCGAGCGCTTTGGGTGTGGAGCTTCATGTAGGCGTGAGCCATTACCGAAAACCGAGACCCCCTAAACCCTAAACCTCAGTATGGCTTCAAAGCGTGTTACAGCAGCCCTCAACCCTGAACCCTGAACCCTAAACCCTGAGCCCTGAAGCCTAAACCCTGAACCCTAAACCCTAAACCCTGAACCCTAAACCCTGAACCCTAAACCCTGACCTACGTAGAGCTCCGAAAACCCTATGGCTCCCTGTGACCATATTTATTTTCAAAAACCACTTGGACCCTTAGGTACTTAAATAGGAACCCGTTTGAGGCCAAAGCCCTAAACCCTAAACCCCAAACCCTACACTCATAAACCCCTGAACCCTTAAACCCTAAACCCCTAAACTCCTAGACCCTAAACCCCTATACTAAACCCTAAACCCCTAAACCCTTACCCCTAAACCCCTAAACTCCTAAACCCAGAAGACCTCTACCCCTTAAGCCTGAACTCCGTGCCCAAAAACCCCGAACCTAAATCTTAAGCCCGAAACCCTAAAACAAATGAATCCTGACCCGAGGTTTAGGGTTGAGGGTTTAGGGTTTAGTACACCCGAACATGAACCCTGATTCCTACAATGAGCCCCCAAACCCAACCTAGCAGCCCTAAAACCCCTAAACCTTTCGCCGATGGGCAGGCCGGTCATAGAGAGGTTCAGAGTTGGACTGGATCTCGCATTCTCCTCAGATCTTTTCCGGTTTAGTGTTCGGGTTCTGTTCTAGGGTTTGGGGTTTACAACATAGATCACCACGAAGGCATCGCCCTACCACATTATGGCTAACTTAAGCTCTCGTTGTTTGGGATCGGCGGTGGAGCTACCTGTACGTCAAAAAGCCCATAAAGTGGGGCTCAAGGATTTAGCTCCTCGTCTATGCTCTTAAGGAGTGTTGGTGGAGTGGAACTTCTGCGGATACTGGCCAGCCTTCTTACGGAATCCGGAAGGTAGCCATTTAAGCCCTAAGCACTTTACCCTAAACCCTATAACCCCAAACCCAAATCTCTAAGCCCTCAACCCTTAACCCGAAAACACCCTCTAGACCCCTTGAAAGGAAGCCTTTAAATTTAAACCCTAAGCCCTAAACCCTGATCCCAATGAAGAAACCCTAAACCCGCCGGTCGGGAGCCGAGCCAAGAGTCGCGCTTGATGTCATCTTGCATGCGCAGCACCTCCGGGTTTAGGCTTCAGGCTCCTGGGTTTAGGGTTGAGGGTTTAGGGGTTTAGGGTTCAGGGTGACTGCTTTAGGGTTTAGGGTTTAAGGGTTTAGGGGGTAAGGGGTTTAGGGTTCAGGGGTTTAGAGTTTAGGGTTTAGGGCTCGGGGTTCAGGGTTTAGGGTTTTAGCTTGTTGGTTTAGGGTGTAGGGTTCAGGGTTTAGGGTTCAGGGGTTCAGGGTGTAGGGTTTAGGATCTAGGGTTTAGGGGTTGAGGGTTTAGGGGTTTAGGAGTTTAGGGTTGAGGGTTTAGGGTTAAGGGTTTAGGAAGTTCAGGCATTGGGCTCTGTAGGCTTTACTGAGTTATAAAGGGTAGTCTAGCGTCCCTGACTTGCGGAATATTCCTCTGAGCAGAGAACCCTAAACCCTAAACCCCAAAGCAGAGAAAGAGTCGCTGCTTAATTTGAAGAGCGTTGCGTCCGTTTCACCCTCAAGCTTGAGTTAAACTCTAGGCACGCACCCGCACCAGGTTCTACCGCTGAGAATGAAAAAATGTGTTGCTTCCTTAAAAACCCTTAACCGAAACCCTAAACCCTGAACCCTGAACCCTAAACCCTAAACCCTGAACCCTAAACCCTAAACCCTAAACCCTAAACCCTTAACCCTAAACCCTAAACCCTAAACCCTTAACCGATGTCTTGAGCAGTGAGGATACGTGGCTTAGGTCACTTGGAGGGTCGGAGGGGCAAACTAAGCCCTAAACCCTAAACCCTAAACCCTAAACCCTAAACCCCTAAAGGCACAGAGTTCTCAAGCTTCGGGCCTAGGTTGGGGCACGGTTTAGGGGTTTAGGGTTTAGGGTTTAGGGTTTAGGGTTTAGGTTGGGGTTCAGACTTTAGAGCCTATGGGAGTTTAGGGTTTAGGATTTAGAAATTTAGGGTTTAGGGTTTAAGGTTTAAGGTTTAGGGTGTAAGAGTTTACGGTTTAGGGTTTATAGGGCTTTAGGAGTTTAGGATTTAGGGTTTTAGGGTTTAGGAGTTTAGGAGATGGGGTAGGGGCTTGGAGTTTAGGAAATTGGGCTTGGGCGTTTAGAGGTTCGGGAGTTTGCATTCGGGCTTTTTGAATCACTAGGTTGGTCCTGTATGAAAGCCGTTGAACAATATTCGCCAATAAGGTCCTCCTAATCCAAGCCCCAATGAGGGAAATTATCAAGTGTCACAGAGGCCTACCTAGACTTAGAGCCCTGTAAAGGAACCATTATACCGCGAGTCTCATCAGATCGCGGTTCTCTAAGACGTGAGCCAATGACTCTGCTGATTAGAATTCCGACGAAGCCTGAACTCCAAACACTAAACCCTACTCCCGAACCCTAAGCATAAAAGCCAAAATAGCCCTAAACCCTACACCTTGACTGTCAGGAAACCCTACCTGAAACCCCCAAACTTGCCGTTTTATGGAAGGGACCACCACCAAAATACAGGTTCTGTGGGGTCCAGGCACGCCATGAATCCACTAGAGTCATCATTGTCGGACTGGGCCTATACTGGGCCTTGAAGTAAAAAAAGTACAGACTTTTATTTCATAATGGTTCCTTGAAGGAACAGATCCCAAACAAAAGTATTAAAGTATGCTACTCCAAGGCCCAGTATAACTTGGCTTATTATTATGCAGACTCGCAATTCAGGTCCTTGTAGCCTTACTTACTGAGTTCCATGACCTTCCATGGAGGACCGGAGCAGACGCTTCCTGTGCCAACTAACTCGAGTCCAACCCCAAACCCTGGGCCCTGAGCGTGATTGGAGCCTAGACACCCCACACATCGAAACCTCTTTTAATAATTAGAACAGGGCTTACTAAACACCCCACACATCGAAACCTCTTTTGATAATTAGAGTAGGGCTTACAAAATCGTGTTGGTGATTATTTAGGCCCCTAGATTGAGAACACTTGCCTCGATAGAGAGCTTGAATGCCTGGCGATGGGTCATGACTGAAGCGTGGGTGCAGGACGACCAGAACTCAGGGTGCAGGTAACATAGGGTCCTCCAAAGGCTTCTGCTCTGTAGGATTTCCCGGAACTTCATAGAAGCCCTTGAATCCATGCCTTACTTCCTGGACCCTTCGTATGGCCTGTGATTTTCTTCTTCTTGATAGCGACTTTAAAGCAAGTACAGGGCTTCGGGTTAGTCTAGGGGCCTTGAGAATTAGAATCGTGCTTTGGGGGGGGGGGTCTTGTTGCAGTTATAACATAACATACTTCCAAACCCTATTCTAATTACTAAGATTTTCGTTGGTTGCCTTGTTCTCTTTTCGGTCGAAACATCTTTCGGGCTTGGGGTTTTGCATCGCCTGATTGCTGAGACTGCCCCCCCTCCCCATGAGCAAAACCCACACAAGCAGGATTCCACCATCGAAATGAGCAGGGCTCTTGGGGGGCGGGTGTACAGAAGTTCGTGGGCAAAATATAAGAATGGACAGACTTAACTAGTAGAAGTACCCCTACTGGGGTCAGCTTACTCTTGACCCCAGACACAAACTGCTCAACTAGTATGCATGCCCATCCTTTGAGTAGACCATCATCCCAATAAATTGGACAAGCTGCGTCTGGATGATCTTTGGCGAATGACAGTAGGCCGCGAACATTCCCCGACATGGACGGGGACAACGAGCTCTTTCTGCCCAGTCCTGGAAAAGTGAAGCCCTCCCGGACCATATCGAAACACAAGGCTGCTCCCACTGTGCGACTACCGCTGCTGCTACCTCTCCTGCTCCTCTGCTCCTGACTCCACCGGCTGCCGACCACGGCCACGAAACGAAGCTACACTGAAACTTCTGCCTGATGCCTTACAACGCCACGAACAACCGCGAAGCCCCAATGCAAGCCCAACCAAAACAAAACAAAAAACAAGCACCTGGAATTGGAGTGTTCTTTCCAAGCATGACGGCCTGAAGCCCAGAAAACTGACATTAAGAAGCTGGAAGCAATCCGTTCGCTCTGCACGGTCTCCTGGCGCATCGCTTTTGATCCTCCCTGCGCCTGAGACAGCAGCACTTGATCCGCATCCGAGCTTGCGGCTGATGGTTTAGCGGTGGACCCGCAGTTTTACGGTGCAGGCTCTAGGGCTTTCGATGTTGAGTTGCATGTTTCGGGTTTGGGGTCTTCCCCAAACCCTAAACCCTAAACCATGCCAGGGTGGGTTTGGGGTCTTGGCGTTTAGGTCTCAGGTTCTCGGGCTGCGGCCGTCTGGGTTTCGTTGGTTTCAAGGGCTCTGGGTGCGTAGCTCCGGGTATAGAGGTTGGGGCTATACATGTGAAATCAGAAATTGAACTTAAACGCTAAACCTCTGGGAGCACGGACTAAGGTCACGGCCAAGGAATTTGGGTTTCAATTCCGTGGGGTGTACTGTAGGTCGAAGATGTGAACGGATTTAGGGCTCAAGCTAGCTAAGTCTAGCCTGAGGATATCTAAACCGTGATGGGCCCATGGAGTCCTTAATGCTACTGTTTAGAGTTTAGGATGATACAACTGTAGTGTAATATACACCCAAACCCTAGCTTGATTGCTGAGGCCCTTGATTTTAGACTGGAATTCCTTGCACCCTAATACTACAGTAACTGACGGAGGGCAATAGACAACCTCGGGAGTTATTTTGCTATTAGCTTGATTCTAAACCGAAACCCCAAACCTAAAACCCAAACCCTAAACCCCAAACCCTAAACCCTAAAACCCTAAACCCTTAACACGAAATCCTAGATCCTAAACACCGAACCTATCCCTAAGACTCCACTCATACTTCTATCTCTACCGGGGGATCTTGCTCTTGCTCCTGCTCTTGCTCCTTCTCTTCCTCCTGACGGACTTCCCTCATCGACATCAGATTCTAAACGGCGATGATGAGAGTCAATTGGTTTTCTGGTTTGGGGTGGTGCTTAACAAAGCGGGGAGGGACGAATGGGTTGGGTTTCACGCCATCCGTCGCCAGGCATCATTTTGTAGGATCTCTGCTGCCGCATCAGTAGAACCCTTGATCAGTAGGGTGTAGGGTTTATAGGGCTTCATGACCAGGCGCGGGCACCATCTCAAGTATAGGGGCGTGAGAATGCTTAGAATGGGTTTTGGGTAGATTGCACTACGTAAAACTTGGGACATCAATGGGATACTATAACGACTCGTTAATCCGACCCCGTGTAGAGAGCCTGGGTTGTGGTCCAAATCATAGGAATCTTAGGGGGGTAAGGGGGAGGAGGGTAGGGGACTATACTGCCTTAACTAACCCTATGCGGTGGGCATTAGACCCCCGAACCCCCCAAGGGTCCTTCTGAGTAAACCCTGAATAGGTCTGAATAGGTTGAAGTTATTTCGGGTCTATGGCCGATTTGGCCTCAGGGCTCTATAGGTTTCGGGTGTAAGGTCGATTTTGGGGGCTTGCTTGCTGCACACTACGGTTGATGATGTAAATCCTGAGTGACCTTAAGGACCCCAAACTATGGGAATTATGGTATATTCCTCATTATGGGTAATGCAGGATTTATATCATCAACATTTGGGGCTTAGGGTTTAAACCCGAAGGCATCCTAAGCCCATTGGGAAAACCTGAAGCATAGATCCTATAAAACCCCAAAACCTAAACCCTAAACCCAAAACCCTAAACCCAAAACCCAAAACCCAAAACCCTAACCCCTAAACCCTATAAAACCCCACAACACATCAAGCCGAGGTTGCTGGAGGAGGACGTCTGCCTGCCCAGCCAGACCCCGATAGTTCTGATGTGCCGCTCTTGCGTTTTGAGGTGTATAGGGATGTAGCTCTTGGGAGTGTAGTGTTCATGTGATTATTGTTTGGAAGATATGAGGCTTCGACATCCCGTAGCATCAAAATAGCCCAAAAGCCTTATATAATAGGGTCTTTGGGCCCAAAGGCCTTAACATAGGAGTCCTTTGAAGGTAAGGGGTTTAGCAACTTACGCAATGGCCTCGCCGCAGGATTGAGGTATCTTCCTTAGCGAGTTAATGGCTGCGCAGAACGCACTGATGGAGGGGGCTTCGCGATGAGAGCATGCTTGGGGGGCGAAGAAAGATGTTAGAAAATATTGCAACATGTGGGCTATAAGGGGGCATGGTTGCAAATTGCTCAGACGCCAATGTCTTGCATTGAAATGAACCCTTTACCCCCAAAAGAAAGAATCCCTACACTGACCAAGACACATATTTCCTTACATTAATTCCCACGTCCTCAAGACTTAAGCCCGGCCGGGGCTGGAATAGGAGCCCCCTCACGACCCTAAACCTATAACTTTGATCCCTAAACCCAAGACATAAAATCTTACATCCTGTCTAAGACCCAAACACAAGAGCCTCACTCTTCGTTGCCTTTTGCATCCTACGTTTGGCATTTACGGTTTAGTTTGGGGTCTACCGCTGTCCACATCCTTACTCGCAGACGTCATATATAGATTGAAACACACGTTCTTAGCTGCGCGATCCTGATTTAAGCGTATCCATA
Source organism: Symbiodinium sp. CCMP2456 (assembly GCA_905221635.1). Taxonomy (NCBI): domain Eukaryota; class Dinophyceae; order Suessiales; family Symbiodiniaceae; genus Symbiodinium; species Symbiodinium sp. CCMP2456. Next base: position 14,345 of record CAJNDV010001538.1, read on the forward strand.
TTCATCTACATGTACCAAAACATGTGTTTATGTGTTCACAACAATGCATGTACTTATATTTGTATAGTTCAATCACACGGTCCTGATACCGGCTTGAAGCTATCAACCAGTTTATAAGCTGCGTATATCCTGAACCCTAAAACCCAAATAAGCATGGCTATTTCAACAATACTTTTACCGCATACCGCG
>CAJNDV010001540.1:2587-14528 GCA_905221635.1 Symbiodinium sp. CCMP2456
AAACCCTAAGCCCTAAAGCCCTAAATCCCAAACCGTAAACTCCGAAAAAATAGAAACAAACCCGAAATCCCAAAGCCCAAGACTGTCTGGTGTTTAGTAGGGAAAGGGGGAATGGGTTATAGGGACTACTATAAGGGACCTTAAGGGACTATCATAGGGATCCATTCCCCCATTCCCTACTAAGCACCAGACAGAAGAGGCGCGCTAAACTCGGATCAGCTCCTGCTCTCCGGCGGCGCGGTGTCTGTCGGCAATAGCTCGGCTGCAGAGCACGGAGGCCAGGGTTATAGAAGGGTTCCTTTATAGGATCCCCTAGGGTTTAGGGATTTAGGGTTTAGGTTTAGGGTTTAGGGTTAGGGTTAGGGGTTAGGGTTTAGGGTTTAGGGTTCAGGGTTTAGGGTTTAGGGGTTTAGGGTATAGGGTTACGGTATTACGGAGGGTCGGGGGACTTAGTAACTAGTTGCTTTATAGACTCATAAGTATCATAACCCTGATAAGAGTCCCCTTTAGCGTGCTTTTGAACTCCATAAAATAAGTACTTATTAAGTCCCCGACCCTCCAAGCAGGGCTGTGTCCGTTGTAGAGGTCCCCCAAAATTCCTGTTTAGGGTTCCTTTAAGGGATTGTTTGGAGGGTTTCTGAATAGGATCCGCTTACAGGAAGCCTTAAGGGAACCCCTTGTCGGATCCCCTTATAGGAACCCTAAACCCTAATCCCTAAACCCTAAACCAAGGATTTTTACATCTTTTCGAGACCTTTTGATGTAGTAATGGAGGATATCAGGTTTCCTCTTCAAAGGGCCTAAAAGGGCGACTCAACACTTACTTTAAGGGTGAGTAACAGGGCTACCTTAAGGGTTATGGTTTAAGATAGAAGCCTGAGTAGTAATCACTACTATTCCCTAGGATTTAGGGTTTAGGGTTCAGGGTTGTACTATAGTAGCCGTAGTCTAGTTGCTCAGGACCCTATGTTGCGGATTTAGGGGGGGGTCTGGGGTTCAGGGGGGTTGGGGTAGTAGGATTCAGGGAATTGAGTTTAAACCCTAAACCCTGAACCTTCTTTAAAAGGACAAGCATGAAGCGGGCCTTTCGGTCCAAGTGTAGAGCACGCAACTGGCATTGTAAACTCCTCAACGCTAATCCCTCAACCCCTAAACCTTTAGCTATAGGGGCCTTAATAATTAGAATAGGCCTTTAAAGGGTTCCTTAAAAGGGTTCTGTCAGGGCTACTATGAGGGTTTAGGGTTTAGGGGCCTTAATAATTAGAATAGGGTTTTGGGGGCCATTATACTATAATTATAATAAGGACCCCCCCAAAATATTGTAGGTGAACCCTTAAACCGTAAACACTAAGCTCCGAAGCCGCGAAGCCCTAACCCCAAGACTGCCAAAGTTGTGTTGGGAGGTCAACACAGTTTAGGGTTTAGGGTTTAGGGTTTAGGGTTTAGGGTTTAGGGTACAAAACGGCTCAAACCCCTAAGCGTCAAAAAGTCAAAGCCTCCAAAGCCCTATGACCCCAAATGAAATACAGATGGAAACCTTATCGATCACATCTAAACCCTATTGAGTATAGATCCTAAGAGAAATACCATACACATTTCTATAGAAGCATTATTACACTTTCACAGAGATTGTTTGGGGTCGGAAACCCACAATAACTTATGAAACGCAGCTGTAACACCTTATGACGCCTTTACATGGGAGCCTAATCATCATTGGTCAGTGTATTCCTTAAGGTTTCGTGATATAGTTCCAGAATGAGCACGCCAAACCGCGGTCTATTTATTTTTTTTTGTGCGCTGTGTTAAACGCTACGAAACCTTTCATATCCCTATGAAACCCAATAACTACTTTTTTGTACGAACTCAACTCTAGTCCTTCAGGGCCATCCCAGCAGGTGCCTGTTTACTCATCAGGTGCCTACCCATAAACCCCTTATCTTCCCTAAACCCAAAACCCTAAGCCCTTAAACTCCTAAACCCTAAACCCTAAACCCTAAACCCTAAACCCTAAACCCTAAACCCTAAACCCTAAACCCTAAACCCTAAACCCTAAACCCTTATCTTCCCTAAACCCAAAACCCTAAGCCCTTAATCTCCTAAACCCTAAAAACCCCTCCTATACCCCTCTGGACCCCGAAACCCCTAAACCCAAGAGGTGCTCAACTCAAAACCCGAAACCCCTAAGCCCGAAACCCAAAAACCCTAAAGCCCCAAAGCCGAAATCCCAAAAGCCGCGAAACCGAAGGCCCCCAGGCCGTAAACCCTAAACCCTAAACCCGAAGCCCTAAACCCTAAACCCGAAACCCTAGGCGTCTCGGCTCAGGGTTTTGCCGGTTTGGCATACCTGAGCCTTGAACCCTTTGCGCGGTCTGCGGACCCGCGATCTGACGTTGGCCGGTGGTCCGCAAGTGCGCCCGGTCCAACTTCCTTCCCCGTTGAGCCATTGGCGCGGGGTCTCGGCTTTCACTGATCTGGTTCGCCCTGGTGAAGCCCCTTTTTGCTCCGCTCCGGCGTTGAGCCTCTTGCAGACTGCAGCTCAATCTGCTCTGCTCCAATCCCTTTTACACCCTTTTGGTGGAGTATTCTTTTATATGTTCAAGTGCTGCCTTTCTTGGCTATTGTGCAGCAGGGCCTTCGACCACGAAGTCGCGAAGGCCGCCTACGGAATCGGCCGCTCACCGGCGACAGAGACGGGAGCGGACCTCAGCCAGAACTATCCTGCGAACCTTTCTGGACCAGACAGCACAGTACAAACTGCACACAGTTTTGACAGCGTGCAAGCTTCTGGAGCAACACCACAGTGGGAGCCAACTTCCTCGAAGAGCTCGCCTCGCAGTGGCTGCTATGACAGGTTCGTGGAAATGTACGGCGTGCCGCAAGTGGAACAAGGCCAATTCAGTCTACTGTCCACACTGCGGAGCACACTGGGAACAAGTGACGGAGAGTTATGCAGCCACGCCAGCGGCGACGCCGTGGCCGACAAACCCGACTCCATGGACTACGCATTCGTCGAGGACATGGCAAGGACAGCAGAGACCGCCAAGGAGTGCATCGCCCCGACGCCGAGGCAAAGGCAAGGGGCAAGCTGGTGGACAAGGACAGGCCAAGTCGCAGGGCAAAGGTCAGGGCAAACCGGCTGCGGCGATCAAAGGGGCTCTGACGGAAGCAGTGAAGCCCACGGTAGAGTCTCTACCGGTGCTGCCGAAAGCAGGGGCGGTGCCCAATCCGAAGGTACCACAGGGACCCCAGGCACTGCCATCCACCGAGAAGCAGCAACTGGATGCCCTGGTCAAATGCCTGGGCAACATCAAGGAGGCGCTCCCAGCAGAAGCGGTGGAAGCGATCGAGCAGTTGCAGCTACACAATACCCACGATACTACAAAGGAGATGCATCGTGCGGTAGCGGCCCAGTCAGCTGCCAAGAAGCAGCTGATACAAGTCAAGGCGGCAAGGGCGGCTTATATAGCTGCATGGAACGAGTACATCATCCAGGTGTCCGACCTCATCAAGACTCAAGTGCAGGACCAGGCCACGCAATTGGAACAATACGACAATGCGGAGGCAGCCTGGGCGTCGTCCCTCGAGAAGGCGACGGCCGATCTGTCTCGGATGGCCACAGGCTCGGCAATACCGATTCAGGACGACGGGGAGACGGACATGGACGTGGCAGAGGCGCTGGTGGACCACGACATCGAGACCACCAAGGAGCTCGAGCAGCTGGCGGAATCGGCCAAGCTAGTGGAGGCAATGGCTGCCCTCAAGGAGTCGGCGGCACAGCGACTCGAGCAGGAGTCTTCCGAAGCCAGGGAAGGCTCGAGAACACCGCGCCGACAGAAGCAGCCAGCGGTAGACCTTACCAAAGAAGGAGACAAGGGCGACAAGGAAGAGCAGCCAGATGGTGCTCAGCCAAAGCAGCCGCGACAACAGCAGCAGCCGCCCTCGCTACCGAGGCCCCCTGGTGGGGCCAGTGCGTGAGCTTTCGAGGACCGCACTGGCCGAAGGAATCCGGCATGCCTTTTCTTACAGTATGCCGTGACAGCAGTTTTGTGGCGCCCCATTGGGCATGTCTATTAGCTTACAATCAGAGTCTGGAAGTACGCTTGCAAGAGCTACCCGGACTACAGACTCACACCTTTCTCAGTGACCCTCGTTTTGAGGATGATGAGCTGGAACCGTGTGAGTCAAGAAGTTGGGTCACGAAGCCATGTGAAACCGGCGGGGACTGGTTTCCTTCACCTACTGAGTCACTCTTTTGTGACACTGAGAGCGGGCGTAGTCTTTGCTGTACAAAGAGAGTTGTCTTCTCCGGTGATGGGAATGGATCCCTTCCCGGTTGCAGGCGGCTTCAGCCACCTGTTTTGTTCGGCTTTCAGAACAGTGCTGGCTCGTCGTTGCATACTACTCCCTATAAGCTGCGGCCCTCAGTTTCTTTTGAATCTCCTCCTCCTGGAGGACGGCAAACGCAGTGCAATGCCTGGATTCGGCAAATCCAGGCTACCTTACAACAGTGCCCGATCCCCGGAGGTTTGGCAAAGAGCATTGCACATTTGGCAAGTCGCCCTCTGTCGCAGCCTGCACATGTTTGCATGGCATCCGGACCACTTCCGCAAATCTTTCCTCCTTATGAGGGGAATCTGCCCTCCCTTCGTCTCCACCTAGCTGCGCAAGTTCATGTTTCACCCGATGAACTTGACAGGCCTGAGATAAGAGGGCGGGCACTCACGAGCTTTAATTGGGTCACAGGACACCGTGCCATGGGGGCAGTGACCGAAGGAGCAGGCCAACTTGACCGCTACGTGGTTTTCGACCCGGCGTTCCACGCAAGAATAAGACCTCTGCCTAGGGGGTGGACGATGGATCAGCTGATTGCTGAACTGACAAGCATCTACCCAAGGCTTCGTCATGTCAGGTTCCTGCAACACCAACTTCCACACCTCCCTAGCGTACAGGTATCAGTGACTATGCGTGATTTTCCGCAAGGAAGCTTCACGCTCCCTGTGGATTTCAGGCAAATGGAAGGGAGAATTTGTTCCATCCGGGCAGCGCCCAGTCTCGACCATGGCGAGCTGGCTCTGATGTGTCAACGGGACTGCCCGACTAATCGTCTCCCTCGCTCTCCCTTCGGGTTGGTGGATTGTTTTGATCAGCCACTGCAAACCGTTCGTGCCGTCGCCGACCAACCTGATTGTGGTCGAGGGGTTCCTGCGGGTGACTTGATTGAGCCACAAGATGAAGTTGGAGAGCTTGATGCTGCACAAATTGAGGCCCCGGGCCAAGGAGCTGACCTTGACCTGGACGAGGTCGGTCTGTTTCAGAACTTGCGTCTTACCAGCTGGCAGGTCGGTACCTTGTCGGAACCTACAGCTGAGAAGCAAGCTCCGCCAGCCCTTTGTCTGATTCCAGATCCATGCCCCCCCATTGCAACGAGGCCACCACTTCACCCAGACAACGAACATCCCAGTCGACCTCGATCCAGTGTACCTGGAGAGGATTGTATCGTGCCTACCTTCGCACAGAAACTTAAGTCTGAGCCGCTGCTGGTGGAACCTCCAGCCTACCGGGACTGGAAGTTTTTCGACAGGTCGGTTACCAACTACTTATGGGGTGAACAGAAGTCTGGGATGATCGGCACTTATACTGTCTTTGATCGAGTCAGGCACGTCACGGTCGAGAAATGCCAGGCCAGCCCGGACCTCGAGTCCATTGTCGCCTTAGCTGTTGCAAGAGCGCCGTTCGAAGTAGTCAGCCTGCAATTACTCACCACCCCGCTTGACGGTCTCCCAAAGCCACAACTTGTGCTTTCGGAGCAAGCAAGGACGGTTGGCGAGATGCCCATCCCTTGGGACTTGAGGGGTTTGGACCTTCAGATTCGTACGGTCAGACACAAGCCGGCGCAATTTGTGAGCGACGCCCTCATAGAACTGCAGACCTTGCTTCCGGCAGGTACGGATCTGGATGGCCTTTGGCGTTCTGCAGCATTACACATTGCTGATGCTCTAGGCCCTCTCCCTGAGCGCCTTCCAGATGACCTACATGACGTGCAGGCCGTTCGGGCTTTCCGTGTTGTGTCCGACGTGCTGCAAGTGCGCGAGCTCCGAGCACCAGTTTTCTTTGGAGGTTCGGGTGCTTTCGAGACTACAACGATCACAACCACTGGCGTGCACGCCTTCGGCACAGCTACATGCCCGCCCGTCCTTAGGCTAGTTGTGTTCAGGGGTGATCTCTCAGTGAGCATTGATCTGACGTCCCCGTACACTGCCTTCGATGAGGCTATGGCAAGGCTCCTCCAACATTTTCACCTGCAGAGGCCATTCCATGCTGGATCTACTGTCACATTGGCCAGGGCACTCCCTCCTCAGCTGGGGTATCTGCAGGAAGTTGTTTTCGTCATTAACGATGAGCACGGACAGGTCCCTGTGGTCTGGGATGCTAGGGGTATAGGGGGTGCCATGGTTGTTCACTATGTCCCTTGGATCACTGTTTGTGAATTTGTGATGCCGCAGTCCTGGCGCTCGCAGCGCTGGACTTCAGCAGTCAATGGATCACCGGTGCACCTCGTGCCACGAACAGTCGCGCCCGGTGATTTCATACAACCACACTGGGGTGACAGGCCCCCACAAGCAGTGCCACAAAGCCTTGTTCTTGATCTGCTGCCTCAGCTTGGCACGTTTACATGGCCATTCCCTCTGTCAAGTTTCTCGAGGATGTTCTTGCCAAGGATTAGAGACCGTAGGTGGCGGTTGGGGTTTGATGCCCTGGCCACCTTGCAACACTGTGTTGTTGGGCCGCAACATGGAGACCTGCGTATTCATGTTGCTACGGGCAGACCCCTTGATCATGCGGAACTCATTTCATATCTTCAACGGCTTGATCATCCCCCCCCATGGGATCTCATCGTGCCAGCTGAAGTAAGTAGACCACATGGTGCCATTTTCCTCACCGCCGCGCGCAACTCTGACTACAGGTCAGTCCTCACCCCGGCGCCAGGCTTCAGGGGGCATTTCTTCCTCCTCTTGGTATCGGCTCAGGCACGGGTCCTGCGTGGTGTTCCCTCTACGGCTGATAACATCCTTTACCCACGCATTGGCCTCCGTCATGGAGATGTTCTCGATCCGGCAAGATTCGAGTTCCCACCCATCCCCAACTCAAGTGAAATCGAGGCCGAGGCGGACACTCAGCCCATGCCAATGCCCAATGAGCCGACTATCGCCGAAGCTGCCGGCCGGAGCGAACCAAGGTCACCAGATGAAGAAGCCACAATCAGCCAGCACCATGATCCGGTAGCTATGCTGCAGTTGCAAAGCAGACTGTTCTCCAGGATGGCGCAGAATCAGCAGGAAAGCACTTTCCCAACTCAGCTAGAGATAAACACCGTAGATGGACAGGGAAAGAAGGCGCCCCATGGCGTTACTGTGCCCACCCCTCTGGGTAGGCGCTCTCTACCGGAGACTACCTCGGTCTCACGTCCCAAGACGCTCATTCTTGAGGACCTGATAGGACCTATCTCAACGCCAATTGAAGCGGCCCTCCACTTCCCTACGACCAGTGAGATGCCTGAGTTGCTCTTTGAGCCTTTTGGACTGCATGCCTTCTGCTTGACCATTCCGAAGCAAGTGCATCTGCACAGGGAAGCGCAGCGACTCCTTGAGAACCTCACAACTTGGGATCAAACCAGCCGCTTCGATGCCGCCATGTTTTTCATTGACGGTTCGTACAAGGACGAACAGGCCTCTTGGGCTATGGCTGGATTTGTCCTTGTTTCAGGAGTTTGGCAGTGGGCAGGCTATCTAGGGGCCGTTTTGGATCCCAAATTTGAAGCACGCTCTTCATACGAGCCGGAGCTAATGGCTCAATTGGCTGCGCATTGCGCTGCAGCCCAATGCCAGGCACCGGTTGCCATCTACTACGATTCCACTGCAGCGGCCCAGGTCGCAGGAGGTTCGCAGGCGCTTGGAGGTGATAACGCGATTGCGGACGCGCTCGTCGCGGCGGCTGCCTACTTGCGGACCGCACACAAATCCCCCCTGTTGCAGCATACTCCGTCACATCAAGGCAATCCTGCAAACGAACTCGCAGATTCGCTGGCCCAAGCGTTCCTTGCTGCAGCCAAACCTGAGGTGCCTGATGTGTTTGAGCCACTTCGGGACTCGATACTGGCAAGGGACTTAGCGTGGCTATGGGTTCGTGCGCCGCGCTGTGGGACTGTGCCACCCGTGGATGAGTGGGGTGATTCATTTCCTGCTAGGCGTGTTCTGCCGGGCCGGGTCATCCCCAAGCCAGCCGAGTTTGCGCCACCCTTGGCAACCTCCCAGCAGCACACCCTTTGTTGTGAGCTTCGGCTTGTCTCTTACAATGTTCTTTCAGCAAAGGCTGCTCTGCAACGACAATGCTTGCAAACTGCTTTCAGGCAAGGTCACTTCTCGGTCTTGGCACTGCAGGAAACCAAATACGCGGCCGAACCGGCTCAGGTTGTCGATGGTGTGCTTCGCATTTTTGGGCCTTGCCAGCACGGCGAGGAGGGAGTTGCCCTATGGTTCAACGTGGCTAGTGAAGGAGTTCCTTGGAACCGGGCTCACATTGCCACTACCTTTGCACATGCCAGACTCCTAACTGCGCTCGTTAGCCTTCCGGGCCTCAAGCTTATGTTCTTCTCCGGTCATGCCAGGCCTTCCACGGCCACAGCCGAACAAATTGACGAGTTTTGGGATTTAGTTAGGCAAAGGCTCAGAGCGCTACCCCCTGATACTGCACCCGTGCTGCTGGTTGACGCCAACGCTAGGTTCAGTGAGGAAGCGGGTTGCCTCCGGCCGCTCAATCGCAATGCACGCCAATGGCAGCAAATTTTGACCGATTATGGTCTCAGCCATACGGGGATACGCGCCTCTGATGGGGCCTTGCTCCGTACGTGGACCTCACCTTGCGGCCAAGGTGCATGCCTTGATTTCATTGGCTTTCCTTCCACGTGGACCCAGGCACTCCGGCATGTAAGCACAGTTGAGCTTGTTGATGAGTTTGCGGGCATCGACCATGACCCTTTGATGGCCTGCTTTCAGCTCCAGTTCACAGCGCAGCCTCAGAGGAAGGGGCCCTATGATATTGAGGCCATGCACACAGGTGAGGGACGTGCCACGGTCAGGAAAATACTCGAGAGGGCACCGCAAATTACTTGGCCAGTTGGTGTTGATGAGCACGTGTTCCAACTGAACACTTATTTCCAGGAGCAGTTGCAGCTGCACTTCGCCTGCCCAAGAGCACGTCCCAGGCACCCAGCTCTCTCTGCTACAACCTGGTCCCTGCTTCGGGCAAAGCGGGGGCTCAGGCGGGCATTCAGACGCAAACGTCACCTGGATGAGAGGCGTCTTGTCTTTGTCATTTTGTCGGCGTGGAAAGCACAGACCAGTGGCGGAGACGGGCCCCCCCTACAACGCGCCATCGAGCAGATCAAAGCAGCGGACATAGCAGCTGCCAGTTACGGTAAGGCCATGCGTGCGCTCCAGGCCCGCATCCGTGGACCCGCAGAGATTGCCAGGCTCCTTAGATCAGTGCTTAAGGCAGGAAGGAGCTACAAGCCCCAACGAACAGCGGTGGCTCTTAGTGTTGGGAATGAGACAGTGACGAGCCCAAATGAGGTTGCAGAGGTCTTTGGCAGGACTTTTGCTGTGGCTGAACAGGCTCATGCCGCGAGCTTCGTCTCATTGCAATGTAGGGAGTCGACTGACCAGGGTAACAGCAAGCGCTGGTTGGTGGAACAGATGCCATCTGTTGTTCAGCTTGCAGCGTCCTTTGCTTCCCTCAAACCAAGACGGGCTGCAGGCCCCTCAGGAATTCCGGCTGATTTCTATGCCGCGGACCCGCTTGGGTCGGCACTGCTCCATGCCCCTGTTGTTCTGAAATCCCTGACAAGGTCGCGGATCCCGGTTCTTTGGGGAGGATGCCTCTCCAGGCCCCTCTTGAAGCCAGGCAAAAGGCCGGACGATCCCGCAAGCTACAGGGCTATAGCCCTACAGGAGCCTGCGTCTAAAGCCGCGCACAAGTCCCTCCGCCCGCACCTGTGTTCCTGCTTTGAAGGCATTGCGTTGGATGGTGTTGGGGGGGCAAGGCCGCATTTTGCGCTGGCCGTCCCGGCCTTGACGGTCCAGTCTGCCATCTCTTTTGCCCATACCCATAAAAGGTCCATCAGTGTGATCTTTTTTGATGGGGTCGCGGCTTTTTATGCTACAGCAAGGTCCAGCCTCTTTGCATTTGATAAAAATGATCTGGAGCAGGAGCTCCTGCGAGGCCCTTTCAACCAGGAAGCCGTCTCAGCCTTTCTTGCGTTCCTGCCAGAGGGTGGTGCCCTGGCGACTGCTGGCGTTAACCCAGCGACCATTGCAACCTTGAAGGCGTCCATGTCTCATACATGGTATACGACGCTCCTGGACTCCGAACAGGTCTACGAGACGTCCAAAGGAACTGTTCCAGGGGCGCCACTGGCAGATATACTGTTTCAGTACGTCTTCCATGCTGCAGTTGCCGCCCTTAACTTTCTCCTCAGGCGCCATGGCCTTTCCCTTGGGGTTAGTTTTGGAGGTTGCAATTACTCGGCCGAGCCATGTTCATGGCTTGATGACCTCACTGTCATTATCCAAGCCGATGAGGCATCTGGCCTCGTAGATGCAACAACAAAGGCCGCACAGTTGACGCATCAGTGTATGGGAATGATCGGAATTGAGGTCAACTACGGACCCAATAAGACGGAGGCCTTGATGCTGTGGAAGGGCAAAGGCAGCAAGCGAGCGCGTGATCAAGTGCTCTTGGACCACAACGGACTGGTGCCTTTGGGCCTTCTGAGTGACTGTCCTAGATGGTTGCGGTGCACGGATTGCTACGCACATCTGGGCACGGCGAGGGCCACCTCAGCCAGTGCTAGTCTAGATGTTGATCGGAGGGCTGGACTTGCCCGGGCGACATACCAGCCGCTTCGTCGACGCTTGTTAAGGAACCCCGAGCTCTCTGTCAAAGAGCGATGCAATCTGCTGTTTTCGATTGTTCTGACTTCCTTTACTTACGGTCTTGGGACTTGGCCTTTTACTTCGGAATCAGAGCAACGTCAATTTGCCAGAAAATATATGATGTTCCTTCGGGGTGCCTGCCGTCCGATTTTGGGCGTCCCCTGCCGGCGCCTCGATATCGAGCAGACCTGCTCGTTACTTGGTGCCCTCACACCACAGGAAGCACTCATCGATGCCCGAGTGCGTACCTTCACGCAAGTTGTTGAAAGAGGCTCTCCTTTCCTCCGTGCACTTGTGCTCAGCGAAGGATCTTGGCTGAATGCTGTGCACAAAGATATTGGGGTCCTGGGACAAGTCCTTCAATCTCCGACCCTCTTGTCTCTTCAGTCTTCTCAGACTATGGACCTTTGGGAGGCATGGACTTTTACTTCCAAGGACACCTCCAACTTGCTGAAGCGTTTCAAACGTCGATGCATTGAGTCGCGTCAAGCCCTTCGAGATACAGCGTGGCGCAAGGCCTCGCTACACCAATGGCTTAGTGACAACGGGTGCACATTTGTTCGAACAGGTGAGGTAGGAGATCCTGTGCACTCATTCCCTTGCACTGATTGTGGTTTGTGCTTTCGTTCAGCTGCGGCCTGCGCAGCACACCGCAGTGCACTCCACCTTCACAAGTCCCCGGCATCCTTTGGTTTTGGAACGGCATGCCAGATATGCCGTAAGCAATACTGGACGAGAGACAGGCTCAGAGATCACCTTCGTCGCTCATCTCGCTGCGCGATGGTTTTCGAACACTGTGACATTGTCGAAGACGCTCCAAGCCAGAAGGATGCCAAACGCTGCGCCCTACCGGTGGCGGATCTGATTGGGCCACAGCCATGGTGGGCGACCTTGGTTCCTAGCTCAGCCAAGGAAGTCCCACCCACTCCTACCCCTCCAACGGAAGGTCA
>CAJNDV010001543.1:0-14143 GCA_905221635.1 Symbiodinium sp. CCMP2456
TTTGGTCTAGGACATTGTCAGGTGGGTAGTTACCGTTATAGGAGCCTTATAGAAGGTCTATATACCTTATGGAAGCTTTATAGAAGCCCTATATACCCTAAACTCCCCACCTGTAGTTTCCTTTAGTTTAGGGTTTAAGGTGTTGTTTCCCTAAACCCTAAACCCTAAACCGTCATTGTGTAGGATTTGGGGTTCAGGGCCAGGCTTCGTGGGAGGATTCCGGCGACGGGGAGCCGATTGAAACGAAGTGGGGTTCAGCTTGGAGGCCCAGGGGACTTAGTAAGTCGGTTATAAGTAGGGTTATAATTGGGGCAACTCCATTTCGGGGACTTATAACTCTACTTATAACCTACTTACTAAGTCCCCTGGGCCTCCAAGAGGGACACGTTAGGGGTTTAGGGCTTTGGGTTTAGGGTTGAGGTTTGAGGGATTTAGGGTTGAGGGTTTAGGGTTTAGGGTGGGGTTTAAGGCTTTAGAGGCTTAAGGGCTTCAGGGTTTAGGGGTTTAGGGTTTAAGGGTTTGGCACCCGACTTGGGTTGATTTAGAATTTCCCTTTGTTTTGAAAGTAGGGTTTAGGCCAGGGATTATGGGGTTTGGGGGTTTTGATACTGGGCATGGGTTGTTTGTTCAGTGTTCAGGATTTACAGGTGTTTTTAGTTAGAGTTAGGTTTTTGTCAAATAGGGGATTAGGGTGATTGGGGTTTACGGATTAGGGTCTAGGGATTATAGGGTTTTGGGTTTAGGAACCAAAGCATAATAGGGGCAGATTAGGACTTACAGGGTTTAGGGGTTCGGGTTTCGGAATCATATAGAGATTCGGTGTTAGATTTTGGGGTCTGGGCGACCTGTTAAGCTTGTCTTAGGGTTTAGGGTGTTTTGCACTGAAGGTTTGGTGTCTAGGATTGTCGAGGGCTGATCGGGTTTAGGATCTGGTTTTTGTCAAGACCTCTAGAAAGCCCATGAGCACCCTAAGGGTTTAGGGTTTAGGGTGTTGAAGCCATGCGGTACTACCTTTGCACTTTCCTTTCGATTCTGAGGCTGCTGATGAAGCTAGATGGCAAGAACAAGGCCGGATGTGGTGGGAGGTTTTTGGGTTTGGCGTTCCGGGTTTCGGGTTCAGGGCTTAGAGTTTGTGGTTTGAGAAACTTAGGGAGTTCTCATTGCTTTTATCCGGTTTAGGGTTTAGGGTTTTTGATTTCAGAAACTAACGGGGTGCTAATTGAATGCCACTTGCTCCAGAGGTTAAGGCTTTACTTGTTTAGGGCTGCAGGCCGTAGGCATTGGAGGGCTTTTAGGGTTCAGGTTGAGAGATGCCGCTTGCAAGGCACCGTGGGGTCCTGGGTCGTATGACCACAAACCTTAACACAATATGGGAGTTTCCAAAAATTAGGGTACCTTATTTTGGGGTTCTTATAATAGGGATCCTATTATTCAGGGTACTATATTAGGGTCCCCTATTTCGGAAACCTCCCATATAGCCCACAGCCGTATCATCCCCTCAGCCACACTGCCCTTAATAGGCCTACAGCCCATGCCAGGAGAAGCAGGGGCGGGGAAGCCGAGACAGCGACCAAAAGTCGCAGGCTGGGCGATCTGGGTCATTGGCCTTGCAAGCAGAGGGTCGAACTGAAGGGCGCGGATGGCAGCTTGTCGACGTGTACTCCAGGGTTTAGGATTTTGAGCTTTGCGTTGTTTGAGCATTGCCGTTATGATCATATAGTCATGTAAGAGTAGCGAGGGCAATAAAGACATAATACATCTTGGGCAATGCGACGTTCAGGATGCTATTCTGTGATCTAGACTTAGACCATAGCCAGATTTCATGTTCGGAAAAACGGTGGCCATGAACTTGTGATCATACCGACAAGCGTGGCATGCGTTGTTGATGAAGTTATCCCACCCTCCCCAGTTCCACCAGACCTCCCAGTGTGTGTGCGTGTGAGTGTGGAGTGTGTCTGTGTGTGTGTGTTGGTTTTGCCTGTCTGTCTGATTCTGTCTGTCTGGCTGCCTGTCGTAGGCAGCATCAGGTTTGGTAGCAGCACGAGGCGTGACTTCGCGAACCGAAAGCCTCACAACTCCAGCAGCCTCAACCCCTCAAGCCCACCCACCCACCCACCCCACCGAAAAAGTGTCTCCCCGAAATGGCAACCCTTAATTCGTAACTTTATAAAACCCTAAACCCTGAACCCTAAACCCCTAAACCCTACACCCTAACCCTTAACCCGACACCCTAACTCTTAATTCATAGCTTTGCAAACCCTGAGCCGTCGGACCTCTTTGGGGAAGGCCTCGGACTCGGAGGAAGCGGAAATCCGGTTGGAGGCTAAGGGGAGCCACGGATGGAAGCTTCTGCTTTAGGGTTCAGGGTTTGGGGGTTTTTAGGGTTTGGGGTTTAAGGTTTAGGGGGCCTTTAGGGTTTTATGGTTTCGGGTTCAGGGTTTGTGGGGTTTTAGGGTTTGGGGTTTAGGGGGCCTTGAGGGTTTTATGGTTTAGGGTTCAGGGTGTTGGGACTTTTGGCGCTTAGAATTTAGGGTGTAGCGTATGGAGTATAGAGTAGAGGGCTTGCAGTTTAGGGTTTGGGGTTTTGTGGTTTAAAATCTAAGGACTTTAGGAGGGACCCCTAATAAGGACCCTTAATCCCATTACCTTAAATAACCATTGTATAGTCCTTATATACCCCTTATATAGCCAGGTAGTCCCCATATTAACCCCAATAGCCTACAAGGGTCCCTATTAAGGCCTTAGATAAAAGGATGGAGGTGTTGGGGCTGAAAGCAGAGACCTGCAAGGACAACTTGGGGACTGCCAGGCGTCCGCCAGTTAGGGGTTTAGGGTTTAGGGTTTAGTGGCTCCGATACTTCCTTTGCAGGGTTGTGCAGGGGTTTCGGGTTTAGGGTTTGGGGTTTAGTGGCTCCGATACTTCCTTTGCAGGGTTGTGCAGGGGTTTAGAGTTTTTGGATTTCGTTCTAGGGCTTACTCCTGGGGCCTAAATAATTACCTGCACTATGTTGGGCGGTTCCTTAATATAAATATAGTAGACTGGACCCCAAAACCCTGTTTCAACCACTTTTTTAGGGGTTTGGGGTTTAGGAGCTTAGGATGTTTAGCATTTCGTTTGAGGGTTTGGGCTCTGCTGTGTGCCGAGGCTGGATGAGATCCAGAAGGAGAAGAAGGCGCCGAGCAGCCGAACATTGTCCCAGCTCCAACTATGGGAACACGAGGGTTTGTTAACATGATATTTTAGGGGGTTTAGGGTTTAGGGTTTAGGGATTAGGCATTTAGGGTTAAGCGTTTAGGGTTTGGGGTTTGGGGTTTAGGGTTTAGGGATACAGATCGAGGATGATCAGAAGCACGGCTGCGAACAAATTGCGTATAGTACAGGTCGACAAAAGCTTGCTCCCCAGCTGAAGGCTGTTCACCTCGGGTAGGGGATGGACATGTTCGCATATGATTTGCATTATCATGCTTTATTGAATGCAATGGATTTTGATTTAACTCACATAATTGTGAAATTATCATTAAAAGTGCTCGCAAGAGGGATTCGACACGCAGACCCGTATACTAAAACCCCCCCTAAATCCAACAACTGATAAACCCTCGCCTAAACACCTTGAAGTCTAAACTTTAAAAACCCTACACCTGGACACCCTCCATTCAAAACCTTATAAACCCTGAACCCTAAACCCTAAACCCTAAGGCCCCAAGCCTAAGCCCTTAATTAACCCTTAGCCCGCCTGCGCGACTTCTTGCAGGTTGGCGCGGGCAGCTTTGGAGCCGTTTGGAAGGCCGCATTAGTAGGGCTTCGGGTTTTTGGGGGTTTAGGGTTTTGGGGCTTAGAGCAATGTAGGGGCCTTAATAATTAGAAAAGGGTTTGGGGGTATATCATACCAGAATTGTAATCAGGAACCCCCAAAACCCTATTCTAATTATTAAGGCCCTCTTACAGTAGGGCTTTGGGTTTTGGGCGGTTTAGGGTTTAGGGCTTCAGGGTACCAGGGTTCGGGGTTTAAGATTTCTGGTCGGTTCATATGAGATACTTAGAGTTTATGTCAGGGCTTGGTGTGTGTGTGCATAGTAACAAGGGTTGCTGAATGTATAGTTTTCTGGATTGATTATGGCTAGAAGTTGTGAAACCCTACCTCACGTGAAGCTCACAGCTCCCGGAGGTGGCGCCCCTAATCTTCAACCCACTACTAAAGGCTCCATCTCATTTGTACATTATTAATTAGTACACTCTAAGCCCTTAACCCTAAACCCGCAAACCCGTATTGCCATGCATAGAAACACAGAGCCCTGCGGAGGCCAAGTGCCGAGGCCGCGATGTCGCAGTTAAGCCGGAACCTCGGAAGGGTTTGGTTGGGGCAGTAACGGGTAGTGTGTGTGTATATATATATATATAACATACACATACATATTTTTATACACACACATGCATATATATATATATATATATGGTTAGAATATGTGTACATATATACATATATATATATAGGTGTGTATATATATAGATATGCATATTATATGTATATACATACATATGTATATATGAGAGATGGAAGGAGAAAATGAGATAGAGAGTGTGTGTGCGTGTGTGAGAGATGTTTGCGCATATGTCGTGTATTGTGTTACAGTGCTTCCAAGTTCAGGTAGCCTGTCTAGCTGAGCAGTACTTGGAGGTTCATAGGGGTAGCCTTAAGTGGGGCCACGATATGCTGTCCTATGGGCCTTAAGGGTGCCGACACTGCGGCACCCTCTGCGAGCCAAGCCCTCTGAGTCTCTGAGCCCTGAAATCTTGAGCCCTTCGGGTGAATCCCCACTGATATAGGGGCATTCATAATTAGACTAGGGTTTTTGGGGCCCATCAGACTATAGTTGCAATAAGGAGCCCCCAAAACAATAATTCTAAACCCTAAACCCTAAACCCTAAACCGTAATTATTTAGGCGCCTACACTGCGCCCCAACGCCAGGTACTGCCAGGTTGGCAAGCCATCGGAGGCCACACAGGGGAAGCTTGGGGGCACTTCGGAACTTAGGGCCTGGGACCTTGGGATTTGTGGTAGGGTTTAGGGTTTAGGGTTTAGGGTTTAGGGTTTAGGGATTTCGGAACGTCGGTGTTGAGTTTGGAGGTATGTTGGTGTGCGGCGGGGCATGGGAGCAAGGATGCAACACCTGAGTTTTTGCTAAGTGATATGGGATTAGGGTTGAAGTTCTATTTTGAGATATCTACATATGCGCTTGGTGATTTGCAAGGACTAAATTTGCTTCCAGCATCAACGCGCGCCGTGATCATCAAGTAATCTGCTCGGTGTATCTCGGCGACTGGCGTAGATCTAGGAATCTATATTATATTTCATTCATGATATGTCATGTACTATATATCATATATTGTATATTGCTTATTACATGTTATATATTGTTGGAAGACGGTGCTGTCTGCCACGGCTTTCGCTTCGGGGCTCGGTTTGCGAAGCAGCTGCAACGATACTGCACAGTTCCAGCACCCTACTAAATTAGAGACCAACCCACAACGTGAATTCCACATATGTATATGCACACATACACACGCACACACACACACACACATACACATCTTTCAACGCGGAGCTCTGCAATGCACTGTGTGAGGAAGAGGAAGCAGTTGTGGAAAGGTCAAGGGTAACTCCACTGAGCATATGGGTAGTTCTCTAAATTAGGGTCCTTGTTAGGGTCCTTTTATAGCGGTGCCGCATTAGTTTTGGAACCTAAATGGGACCCTAAATTAGAGAACTACCCATATGAAGCAGGTTCTTGAACCAGACAAGACCGGCGTGCAGTCGAGTGTTCAGTACGGGCTCAGGTCCAACCCTTGAAC
Source organism: Symbiodinium sp. CCMP2456 (assembly GCA_905221635.1). NCBI lineage: Eukaryota > Dinophyceae > Suessiales > Symbiodiniaceae > Symbiodinium > Symbiodinium sp. CCMP2456. The sequence continues at coordinate 5,853 of CAJNDV010001543.1, forward strand.
AAGCAGCTAACTACAGCCCTCAACCACGGCATCTCAAAATTTAACTCTAACCCCCTACTGTAGGGGCCTTAATAATTAATAGGATTTCGGTGCCAAAATAGGATTAGACATTACTATTAAGGCCCCTATATTACCGTAGATCCCTCCGGGCCAGCTTGGGGCAGGTGAAGATGATCGAGGCCTGCTGGTTTCTCTCGGTTTAGGGATTAGCGCTTAGGGTTTAGGGTCTATGGTTTAGGGTTTAGGGTTCTCTGCTCGCCCCTGACTCTCAACCGGCCCAAGTTGCAAGCGACTGCCACCACCGGAAAAGCCCTGTCTCCAGAGAATTGATCGTGGGGTCTGTGGTTTAGGGTGTGTGGGTGTAGAGCTTCAGCTTTCAGACGACTGCTTAGACGTTGCGGTTTTGAAGCCCGTAGCTATTTCAGCCACTGCACAGCTATGAATGACCCTCATGACACCAAAAGAAGACCGGAGACCCACCTAGGTGTAAGAACAGTGCAGAATTGCAGAACCTTTGCCTTGTGGAAGCAGCTGCGATTGAAACCCTTCCAGCTAAGCCTGCTCTTGACCCCCTGGACGCCCCATTAACCCCTAAACCCCAAACCCTCAACCCTAAACCCTAAACCCTAAGCCCTAAACGCCAAACCCTCGACAGGAAGAGATCAGCTATCTCCGGAAGCTGCGCCACCCGCGGCTGGTGTCTTTCCTCGGCTTTGCGAAAGATGCTGGCCAGGCCTCGGACGGTGGCGACGGTTTAGGGTTTGGGGGTTTAGGGTTCAGGGTTTAGGGTTTTTGCGGTCTAGGGTTTAGGGTTTAGTTGTTTGGGGGTTTAGGGTTTAGGGTTTGGCGGTTTAAGGGTTCAGGGTTTCAGTGGTTTAGAATAGCAGGAAATCTAGCTACGGCTATGCTAGTAATAAACTAGGTATTGATGTGTGTGACGAAAACCAGAGCAGAGACCGACCATTTCAAGCTTCAGGGTCCCATGCAGGCCTTCAGCTCCAGGCCTCAGACAGACTTCGTAACTAGGGTTTAGGGTTTAGGGTTTAGGGTTTAGGGTTTAGGGTTAATGTGAATGTGCACCTTTCCAACCACATCTTGGGCGAATCCTACCCGACCCTGAGCACCAAGCGAAACGCACCTGAAGCAACAGCTACCCTCCGTTCCTAAGCCCGCTACGTCATTAGATGTCATTAGGCTGTGTTCTGCAACAGGTTATCATCGTCATGGAGTTCATGTCTGGGGGATCTCTGTCCCATATCCTCTTCACCAAGAAGATGACCCTCTCGTCGGCTGGCTTCGCAAGGAGGGTTTCGGGTTAGCGGTTTGAGGGTATCTTGCGATGAGGGGTGAGGAACTGAGCATTTGGGACATGTTGTGGTTTGGGCCTTCCGGGTTCAGGGTTCGAAAATTTAGGGTTAGGGTTTAGGATCTAGGGTTCAGGGTTTAGGGGTTTAGGGCTTAGGGTTTAGGGTTTGACGGGCTGTGAGGCTATGAGGCATGTGGACGTTGACCTGGTCAGCTTCCCTTCTGATATTTCTCAGGGACTTCAATCTTGCGGGGGCAGTACTACTACGATGATGGCGGCTGCCACTCTGAATAGTCCCTAAGTAATGGTAATCCCGCCGTAGAACTGTCATGACTGCCGATGTGCAGCTACCCTTGCTTGCCAGAGCTGCGTGCGAGCATGCTTGCCATTGTCAGTTTTATCATTATCCCATTACACAGCATGTTGTTGTGATATAACTGCGATCATTCGGATGCAAAGGTTCGATCGGAAGTGCGTCATGGCCCACCAGATGGCAGAGGGACTTGCCTTCCTCCACGACTTGAGCGTGGTGCCGGATCCGCACAGAACTAGATGGCACTTCGTTTGAGCTAGCTTAGAGCCTAAATAAGGACTATGTTGTAATTACTTGCTAGCTTGCCTTGCAGAATGTCTGAAAGCCCTCAGGAACATCTTGGAGTGCGGCCAAAAGTGTGCTTATCTACCAATCCGACTAGCCATCTGCAAATGCATATACTGTGCATGCCTGAATGGATGCAAGCACACCCGTGTAGAGTTACTGTTGCTGGTAATTATGTACAATTCTTGATTGTTTGTATCAGATACAAAGAAAGTCACATTAATACATATACACAACGTGTGCATGAATCTATTTCTGGGGAGGGTGAGAGTGAGAGAGAGCGACAGACACACGCACACACGTGCGCATGCTTGTTTGCTGTTGCCTTGCAACCCCGGATTGTTTACTTACTTATTGGTGTATTTGATTGTATGTGTGCATGTATGTTTGTTTGCTTCCTTGCTTGTTTAAGTTCTTGTCCACTCACTCATATCTTCGCTTAGTGACTCGTTTGGACCACCGTTTGGTCATGTATTTCTTTGCTGAGTCATTCGTACTTTCAACATGTTCGTTAAACTATGTGTTGTGGTTATTGGTTTGTTCGATACTTATCTTTTTTCACACACACTAGTCCAGATAGGCAGGCCGACAGATCGATAGAGATCGCAAGTCACGTGGCAAAGTCGATGCGGCCATGCAGGTGCACCGAGATCTGAAAACTGCGAACGTGATCCTTGATGATGACTTGCCCCTCGGCCGTTAGGGTCGGATCGCAGGCTTCGCTCCAGATGTTCGAATTTGGGGTAGTGAGGGCAGCCTGGTCTATTGCTGGCTGTTGTGACTTCCTGATGCATGCACGCAAGCATGTGCTCGCCCAGAGTGCTTATTCGTTTGGGAGTTTCCAAAAATTAGGGTACCTTATTTTGGGGTCCTTATAATAGGGGTCTTACTATTTAGGGTACTATATTAGGGTCCCCTATTTTCGGAAACTCCCATTTGTTACTGCGTACTATTTGGTTGTTGCGATTCTGCGCTGCCGTCGGCATCGTCGTCGCTGTCGTCTTCGTCGTAGTCTTCGTCCTAGTTGTCGTCGTTGAAGTAGTTGTTGTAGAGGCAGGATCTCTGACAGAGGTTTGAATGGAGGTGTAGAGTCGAGTTTCACAGAAGGAGTGACGGGTACCATGCGTCGTCAAGTAGTCAAAAAGAGACCAAACTACATACCTTATTTTGGGGTCCTTATAATAGGAATCCTACTATTTGGGGTTCTATATTAGGGTCCCCTATTTTCGGAAACCCCCTTCTGTTTCGAGGAACTGCAAGATTTGCGATTTCGGCTTGACGATCACCTTGGACCGGACTCACATGACGGACCCTCGGCCTGAGCACAGAACATCCGACATGAGCAGGGCCTATGGGCTGGAGCTGTCTCTCCCTCTGTCTCTCTCCCTCTCTCTCTCGCTGTCTCTCTCTCTCGCTCTCTTTCTCTCTCTCTCTCTCTCTTTCTTTCTCTTTCTCTCTCTCTCTCTCTTTGTGTCCGTCTGTCTCTTTGTCTACAGATGTGTGCCTGTGTAAATTGCCCGTATAGATAGACAGACAGATAGACAGGTGCATAAGCAGACAGAGACAGACAGACAGACAGACAGAGAGAGGCACAGAGAGATGGATGGATGGATGGATAGATAGATAGACAGACAGACAGAGAGAGAAACAGATAGACAGATAGCTAGCTGACTAGCTTGGCCTGCAAAGCTAGCTACATAGGTAAATGGATGGATAGATTAGACAGGTAAGCAATGCATGTACGTGCAAAAAGCATTCACCCTCGACCCGCAGTCCTAAGCATTGACCCCTCCCACCCGCCCCTCAAAAACTGAGGCAAATGTGCAAAGCATTTCAGGCAACAACAAAACATCATGGACATAAAACTCCTAAACCCCATAAGCACAAGTCCTAAACCCCTAAAACACCTCAACGCACAAACTCTACCCTCAAGAAAGAGCGCCTCTCTGTACACCCCTTTCCCTATATTCAACCCTAAGCCCTAAACCTTAGACCCTAAACCCTAAATCCTAAACCCCTAAACCCCAAACCGTAAAACCCTAAGCCCTTGAACCCTAAACCCTAAACCCGGTTAAGGTTTAGGGTTTAGGGTTTGGGGTAAACCCCCCCACTTTCGAGGTCTGGGGTCTTCAGGGGTCGCCACGCTACATGGCTCCCGAGCAGCTCGATGCCAGCGATCACAAGCCGCCTCCTGCCGGATGATCTGGTTTGGGGTTGAGGGTTTAGGGTTTTAGGGTTTTGGGTTTTAGGGTTTAGGGGTTGATGGGTTTTAGGGTTTTGGGTTTTAGGGTTTAGCGGTTGATGGGTTTAGGGTTTAGGGTGTAGGGTTCAGGGTCTAGGCAATATAGGGGCCTTAGTAATTAGAAGAGGGTTTTGGGGCCCATTAAACCATAATCATCATAAGGAACCCCCAAGATAGTATAGGTAATTATTCAGGCCCCTACATTAGGGTTCGGGGTTCAGGGTTTAGGGTGGTGTTGTTTTCAGGGCTCTATGAGGATTCTTTAAGGGCTTGAGAAGGTACTTGTAGGGTCGTCCGGGAAAACCCTAAACCCTAAACCCTAAACCCTAAACCCCAGGGTTTGGGACTTAGGAGCCTGCGTACTTGTTTAGGCTGTAGACTCCTGCAGTTCGGTTCAGGGTTTAGGGTTTAGGGTTTAGGGTTCAGGGTTTTTGGTTTTTTTTGGCATTTGTGGAAAATGATGGAAAATGGATTCCGGTTCATACTCCCTGGTCTAGGAAACCAATGAGGATTCAGGGAAGAGACTGCAGTGATCACGAGTTTCGACTTTGGTGTCGAGAAACCCAAAGGCTGATCTTTGGAGATCCTGAGGATGCAGGTTTCATCCTAGGTAGTATCAGGGAAACCCCTTTGAGGGGACCCTTCTTAACCCTACTTTTGGCTCTCTCAAAAGGGACCTTATTTTCGGGATGACAAGCCTGGGGCTCGAACTGCACCCAAAACCCTAAAACCCTAAACCCTAAACACAGTGAAGGCTGAGAGGTCAACGTAGGCCGGTCACTGAAGGCCTCGGGCTTTGATTGCTCATGCAAGGACCAGAATTACAGAGAAAGTGGACATCTGGCAGATGGGATGCGTTCTCATGGAATTGCCTCTTGGACTAACGCGGAAGTTCTTGTTACGGGTATTATCAAGAAGGGGCGAAGATGGCTCGGAAGACTGCTGCCACTGTTACTACTACGACGACGACAATGTCGACCATCGCTACAGCAACGTCTGCGACGACAACAACGGCAATGTCGACGACGACGACGAGGACGACGACGACAACTACGACTGCGACTATGCTATGCCTTCTCGACGACGACTACTACCACCATCAATTACCACTTGCACTGGCACTAGCACCAGGTGACAAGAGCATCCGATTTGATAACCGTATCGTGAAGACAGCATCATAATGAAACAGTCCCCTGGCCCTTTCTTTTCCGTGCCATTCCGGGAGTGAAAAGCTCACCTGCACCTTAGCGCAAACGAGGCAGTCCAACAAGACCACTTCCCCTTGCGCTACCACTCTACGAAGACGACTGCTACTGCTACCATCACCACTGCTGCTGCTGCTGCTGCTGCTGCTGCTGCTGCTGCTGCTACTGCTACTGCTACATCTACTACTACTACTACTACTACTACCACCACCACTACTACTACCACTCCGACTACGACTAAATACTACGACGACGACGACGACTACTACTGCTACTACTACTACTTCTACTCCTACTCCTACTCCTCCTGCTCCTGCTCCTGCTCCTGCTCCTGCTCCTGCTCCTGCTCCTGCTCCTGCTCCTGCTCCTGCTCCTGCTCCTGCTCCTGCTGCGAACACCACTGCAGCTTACGCAATCACTGCCTCGACGACCACCACCACCCACGACTATTTTGTCATCATGCCATGACAGCGAACATGACGCGGCCGTTGCTAGTGCAGCTGAAATCTCGAGGCTGTGTAGTGGGGGCCTGGAGGTTGCTAAGCGTCTGCTCTTTTTTTGCCGCAGTCGTAGTTTCCCCCATGACATAAGCATCACCAAAGGCAGGACCATCTTCATCACCCGACAAGCAGGAGCCAAGTTCTGATCCTCCTGCTTGGGCCCAAAGCCACCTGTTGCCACGGCTTGACTTAAGTCGCTCCTAAAACGCTGCCATGGTGGGAACCTCAAAACCCTGAAACTCGAACCCCACAGTTCCCCTAGCACTCAAACGACAACAGCAAACACACTGAGCTGCAAAACCAAGCCTCCCCCACCCAAAGCCCTTCACGCAAGAATGAGGATCCCGAAATGCAACGCCTTGTTTGCCGAAACCCTGAGAATCAGGTACTGCCACACTCTGCCCTTTGCCAACCTCAGCAGTGTGGCGTCGATCATCACAGAGCTTGTTGCCACTGTGCGAGCATTCATGATGCAGATCTGGGAGTTTCCGAAAACAAGGGGCACCTTATTTTGGGGTCCTTATAATAGGGATCCTACTATGTAAGGTACTATATTAGGGTCCCCTATTTTCAGAAACCCCCATCTAGTGTTTATGAGTTAGGGTTCGGGAGCGAGGAATCCGAGAGTACAGGGTGTCAGGCTTAGCGGTTTAATGTGCCTGAATCACTGAACAGCTTCTAACAGTATGTTTTCGGGATTTTTCGGGTTCAGCATATTCGTGTATAGTGCAATTCATCCCCTGCCTTAGATGTCATGCGATAAAGGCTGTCCAGCTCAGAAATCAGAGCTTTTGTGGGTGCTAGGGCCAAGGGCTGGAATTTGGGGCATTGGGGATTTGATTTAGGGCGTGGGGCCTGGTATGTCGTCCTTTGCCAGGGCTTGTGGACAAATTAACTGCACTCTTCTATCTGTGAGTGCATCTACATACGCCCAACTTTGCTTGCCCCGGTAGGCGCTCGGGGTCTTGAACACTTCAACCGGCGTGTAAGGCATTGGGTGTCCGAAGTGCTGTGGCTACTCTCGGACTTCGTCCGACTTGGCAAGTGCCCCGTAGTCCTGAACCCTGAAACTCAAATCCAAGTATCCACTCTGACGGGTACCCGCAACATTCAGAAAAGCAAACCCTAAACCCTAAACCCTAAACCGACAGGAAGCCTCAATCCCTCAGCCTCTGCCCAAAATCATTCAGCGGCCTCTTCTTCCTAATGTTGAGGCCATGGGCCCGTAACCCTGGGATCCTTATACACCTACTATATACCCTATACGTACCCTTAAGGGTCCCTAGAAAGGCCTAAGGGTCCACAGTAGGGGCCAGACTTCTCACATTAGGGTCTTGGAGCAAGATGCGAACCCGGCAGGGGGAGCCTTGGACCCCAAGCCATGTTGGCTTTCAACCGCTTCAACGATGAAAGAGCGAGGAAGCATGGACCACGGAAGGGGAGGAAGGTCCCTGCTACCCGAATCCTGACAGTCATCCTCAGGTATTTTTAGGGTTTAGGGTTTAGGGTTGCAACATTGCCTGTCAGTCCGGAAAGAATCCATAAGTTCCTGACACACCTAAAACTACTCCCTTGAATGTGAAATCGGGGAGCCTTCGACACTAAATCAAGAAGTCCCAAGGGGGTTGGTCCAGACTCGGGTTCGCTGAGTACTACTTGGAGGTTCATGGGTAGTTGTAAGTAGGGTTATAAATCCCCTAATATGGGTTATAACTATAGTTACCCTAATTATAGCCGCACTTATAACTACCCATGANNCCTCCAAGTAGGGAGGGGCAGCTACTGCAGGTCAAGCGGCGTGGCCCAGCAATTCCAGAGAAGACAGATCCCCGGGCGCGAGTCCTCATCGGCGCCTGCCTTCGCAACTCGCTGCGAAGGTTTCTAGAATCATGAGGACCCTTTGAGGTAAGGGGTACCCCCATAAGGACGAAATGGCCTAATAAGGGTTCAACGGAGGTATATAGTCAGTCTCCTACCCCGGTAACAGAGATTGAGTGTACAGATTCGTTAAAACACCCGGTGAAGGCATTATGTTACAAGGACCTATGTAGGTATAATATGAAACGAAGGTGCCGTTCTTGTACGGGCCTCAGGTGTTGCCAGCGCACATGGCAGGATCTGACAAGGTTTCGGATGGGACAGTGAGCATAGTGCATCTAGCGGAGTTCGGTAATCTTAGGATCTCGGTTTGGGGCTCCACGGCTTGTAGAAGAGACTGCGTGCATAGGTAACCACGCTTTGTCGCCATGAATCTTAACGGCTTAGCGATGGGCGGGTGCCGTTCTGAATGTTGCGTGGCACATGCCGGCACCCCTCCTTCAACGCCAACGCCGCGCTAAAGAAACCACGGAGACTTGAATCAACTGCAAAGAATATGTGTAGATGTATACATCTATACATATATACACATATTCCACAAATAGATATATATATATATATA
>CAJNDV010001545.1:0-14522 GCA_905221635.1 Symbiodinium sp. CCMP2456
ACTCCTACTACTACTACTACTACTACTACTGCTACTACTACTACTACTACTACTACTACTACTGCTACTACTACTACTACTACTACTACTACTACTACTACTACTACTACTATTACCACTACTACCACTTAACTTTGCCTGACGATGTATATTCCAGGCTCTTAACTTTACCTGAAACCCTTCTTCGGGGAAAACCGATCGCTGCTCCAAACATGCCTCCTCTCGATGTACTGGAGACTCTATTTCTTCCTCATCATCGGGCTCCTGCCGTCGGTGTTCCGGAGACTCCGCTTCTTCCTCATCCTCCGGCTCCTGGTATGACATTTACAATGCCGGAGGATTAGGGCTCCGTGGGATACTCTGAAATACCGGCTCAAGACTGGATTGATAAGAGCTGCCCAGCCAACTCCACAAGGTGTATGGGTAGCAACCATTTATGATTTCACATGAGACTCTATACATTGCTACATAAGGTGATGCGTTCCTAAACAACGATGTAACTTGCAGTGCTAACGCTACCTGAGTTTGGTCGCACGGTGCTGCGTGAACCCTGTGACCATGTTTGGATACTATACGGCTTCGATAGCTGACTTGGCAGGTGTTTCCCAACAGACTCATGTCTCGTTTTGGCTGTTGTGTTGGAGCTTTGGGCCGTACGGTGTCAGTCATCCTGTAAGCAATCTGAAACGTCTCTTTCGCAAACTGTTGGGCAGCGTTTTCGATTTTCGACTCCTACACCCAGAGAAGTCCACTTGGGAGATGGGCACAGGACGTCCACCAACTCCCAGCCCAAATAAAAACATCCCGATCCAGTGCCAACCCTGTGTCGCAACAAAATGAACCACATGCAAGGAGGGCTAGGTATTTGGTCTATGCCCCTTGCAAGGCATCCAAATCTCGCGCGCACCCGAAACCGAAGAAACCCGAGCTTGATCGTGATGCATAGTCACAGATTGCAAGCCTCAGAAAGCTCTGCTCGTTCTTGCTCGAGTCTTGTCTACATCCGCATGCATGAACTCTTGCTGACAAACCTTCGGGCTATGGCTCATAAAGTGCAGCTGCTGCCTCTTCGACCTTCCTTTCAGGATGTTCCTTCGCCTCTTCTTCTTCCTCCTCCTCATCCTCTGGATCTGAGGCAAGCGCCTGCATCTTGGGCTTTTCGCTTTAGGTGGCTTTAGGCCTGCTTCGAAGCTAAGCGACAGGCTCACTCGTTTTCAGGAACCTGTCACTCTGAATTCTACTGTCCTTCTGTTGACTCAGGGCTCAGGAGCTCGAGTCGTCAATTCCAGGATTTCAGATGCCAAGCTCCCAGGTTCAGGGGGGCAGGATTTGCTCCCAAGAGTTGCGGCCATCGGGGTATACGGGACGGTGAGCAACGTCAGCAATGCCTACAGCAAGAGTCCGCAAGGCAACCCTGAAACCACATCTCGTCGCAGCCGAGCACTGCTCAAGCTCGAAACTCGGGACTCGGTTCTGAAAGACTCCGACAAGCAACCTCAAGTCCAAATCCCATAAGTACATCCAAACCCAAGCACTGATTTCGACGATTTTCAACGTTTTGGCCCGGCCTCCTGGTACATGGATGGCGCCATGGAGGCCTTCCGAGGCTCGGGAGCAGATCGGACTTGGCTTCGGGCTTCAGGGTCTTCAGGGTACGCAACGCCATTTACATGAAGCGCGAGCCTTAAGCCCAACCCCAAAAAGCTTGAGGGTTTAGGGATTGGGGTGTTTCCGCTTTGGGGGACCCTTGTCTTGTCTGCGAAGCTACCCCGGGTTGAGTTGACAGCCCGAAGACCGAGTCTCGAGCTCGGAACCAAGCCCTTAGAAACACCTTCAGCAAGCCACCCTTCAAGCCAGAAGCGCCTTGGACCTTTCCTGGTGAAAGCTCTTTCGTCTGTTACACAACAAACTAAAAGTATAGATCACAAAACAAGCTTGCTTTCATGCTTCTGCTTGGGACCTTGGGGCTTTTGAGGCTTGTAAGACTCCCCAAAAAAACCGCAAGTTGGCTGCAAGCCCTTGAGATTGACCTCGGCTCGAAGACGACAAACGAACTCTGGTGCAAGGCTCATGATATCTACTACTACTACTACTACTACTACTACTACTACTACTACTGCTACTACTCCTACTACTACTAATACTAATGATACAAATACTAATACTAACACTAACACTAACACTCTTACTAATACTAATACTCATATTGTTGCTATTACTATTACTATTATTATTCCTGTTGCTGTTGCGGTTACTGTTACCATTACTGTTACTATTGCTATATTACTACAGTACGGACCCCGGACCCGGCCAAAGATTTGTTATTGCCACTCCCAACCCACTGACCACCCGGAGAGAGCCTTCGACAAATCAACCCTCGGGAGGGGAGGCTATTAATCCGACCCCAATATTAGTAGCTTGACCCTCGCACCACCACGAACCAACTTAGATGAAGAATCGTGACAGTACTAAGGAATATTTCACCTCCAGCAGAAGAGTGTGGCTGTCGAGTCGCCCGATGTGACAGGGGAGGGTTCATACCGTGCAGCACTGCTCGGCCCGCCCCCTCCGTCCCCCACCCCATGGCATGCCGCGAAAGGTCTGAAGTTCACTGTCAGCTTAGCTGCTTCCCTCCATTCCCCCCTGCTCACCCCACTATGGGCGTTTTTTGCTGCTTCGTTCCCTTACGGGTTCGGCGTCATGGTACCAGGCTTCGCCATTGCTTGGGATTTGAGTTTAGGGTTTAGGGCTTAGGAGAGGAGCATGGCAGCTGCAGAAGAGAAGCACCATCCGGTGGGGAACGGCAGCAACAATCTCAATCATAAGGTTAACGCTCTTCATCAGCATCATCGTCGTCAACAGAAGTACCATCATGTTCATCTGGTGCGAACAACGGCTAGCGGGTCTGCAGGGCGGGGGGGATGGCGGGGGGGCCGGCGTCGCGGGACCACAAGGCAAATGTTGGATAAGGCTGATACTGTTGGAGTCGCGTGCTCGAGAGGTGGCATAGCCCACGGACTGGATCATGCTCATGTTACTGCTATATTTGCCGTTACCCCTGCAATCTTCACAAGTACGAAAGCGTGGAGTGTTCTCCAGAACACCAGCTGTATAGGCGTTTCTTGTGGAAGCTGAACATGCTTTGGAGTGTATCGGGTCTGAAAAGATGTGGGAAGGTCATCGATTTCAGATTCTGTTTTTGTGATCGCTTGCTCTGTAAACTGCGTTTATACCATCCCAGGTCCTAGTCCCCAGACCACAAACGCCAACCCTGATAGACCCAGACCCCAAGGTTTAAAAGCCTGCCTCCATCCCAACATCGAAGCAAACGTGTGATTCTCCTTGTTGTTCTGGTGCATCACTCTTGCCGGAAGGCCAAGAAGCAAACCTGCCACCCGGGATTCGGGTTCAAGGTTGAGGACATTCGGTTTGTGGCAGCAAGGGTGGGGTTCGATTTGGAATCCCGGAAAAGAGCTGGGGGATGACTTTCGGTGGTCACGGGTTGACCGCCTGCGACGTGGGGTTCAAATTTGGTGTCTTCTTGCTTCGGCGGGTCCGGGCTGGCAAGACCTGTTGCCGGTTCGGGTTAAACTTGCGGACAACGAAAGGGCATGACAACAGGAGGCTGACATTGGTAATGCAGGTACCATGCACACTGTAAGACGGCCAGGGTTGCAGAACAGCTTCCGAGAAGCCTTGTACGGTTTCGGGTTTAGGATTTAGGGCCCAGGCCCAACTCCCTGGAGTCCTTCGACTTGGACGCCTTCAGCCGCACTACACTCCTAGCTGCTGGCCCGACTCTCAGCCCACGAAACCCTGAAGAACTCTGAACCCTGAGCCAAACGATTCAAGCTTCACACCTGCTCCACTTGATCGAGGCCCGACGCAAGTCCTGGTTGTCAGTCAAGATGGGCTCAGGGATCTTTGCTGCTGTGTTTGACCATGCTGATTCGCATGATGGAATGTTGCGACTGCTGCACTTCTTGTGACACCCGTTGTGATGACCACCATGATTGCTATTGCCGCTGGTGATCAGCCTTACTTTGCCGATGCACGAGCAACGTCTCAGATTTAAAACCTCAAACATGTTCTTGATGCCATAGTTGCTTGGATCGCCACGGCCCGATCAGCATCTTTATGGTGACCATGACTCTTCTGAGAATTCTGATTCGGTGGGCCGCACGAATTAAGACTCCAGGTTCAGGACCATATTCTAAGTCCAGTTTTCCTTCGGAATTTTAAGGGAATATTCCTGCGAAAGACTCCGTCCGGGGTCAAAGAGACAGTTGAATTTGAGGCCCTAGACTACAGGCTGCAACTCGCTTTGCGGGCGGGGCTTGGGATTCTGGCTTTCGGCTTTAGGGTTTAGTGTTGAAAGTTTCCGGTCCGCCAGGGGTGTCTTCGGCTCCGGTCCTCTTCTGAGGTCACCTCGAGAAAAGTGTTCCTGGGCTCCAGGAAAGGCATCAAAGTGTTTCGAGGCGTACGTGCTTGAGAAGTGGAGGCCAACCCGACTGTTTGGAAAGACTAGCGCCAGTGCTGGCAGAGTAATAATTAATGATAGCAGCGTTGGTGGAACTGATTACGAGCAGCAGGCACCCTAGCGTAGCCCATAGCCATAGGCGTAGACATAGACCTCAAACCTCAACCCATAAATAAGAGATGCCCCAGTAATTAGTAAGTTCATCACCATCGAAGCCCTAAACGGGAAACATGGATCTCACGTCATGACAGTGCGGTCGTGGACTCGAGGGTCAAGGGAGAATGCACGTCTGGTGCGAAGCTGTTGTGATGGATGCTTTCAAGTGATCACTATAGGCACGCTTGGTGCTGCGGCAAGCGCGTAGCTTTGGCGTAATGACAAACGTAAACATGCATTCCAAGTTCTACACCCAGATCCTACTCCCTACTCCCTAGGCACACATCCTACATCCTAGGCTTCTGGGCCCTGAACCCTGAGCCAAGGCACTGTACCCGAAGGCGTTGACACACTCCCATGCCCGAGTCTGCCATGGCGTAAATGTAGGAGTGTGAGAAAAACAAGTTCTGATTGAACTGTAAAACTGCGGCAGGGCCAGGAAGCACAAGGGTTTAGGGTTTAGGGTTTAGGGTGACGAGCAGTAGCAGGCAGACCCACCATGGGTAAAGAAATTGCGGGAAGCAAACCAACATAATCTTGGCAGCCTCTGTCTGATGTCATCACCATCAGCACGGCCAACACCACGATCGCCTTTGTCGTCAGCATCGTCACCATCATGCCGCGGCCCCCAACAAAACCTGACTAAACAATTACCCAACAGTCACTTCGGCACATAGGTCTCGGAATCTCTGAAGCTTCCTCGATCTTTGGCCTGCGAACCCTAACGCCCGAAGGCTCCGATAAGTGTGGTTGCATGTTGGTCCATGGCTGCCCCATATTTCCTCGATTAGATCGAAGGTTGAGGGTTTGGGGTTTTCGACGTCGAACCTCTCGACACCAACGTCATTTGCCCACAAGCGTTTAAGCACTACACCCGGTAGATCTGCAGTCGCCGAAGGTGGTTTCTGGTGTATGGTTTTAAGGCTGGCGGTTTCGGGGTTCTAGCTAGCGGGTTACTGTGTGGCTTCGCGCTTCGTTCACAACACATGCCACTGAGCGATTTGGGCTTGGGTTCGGGCCTCCGGCTCTCGTTCTAGGGTTAATGCATTGGAGCGAACAACATTTCCAAGCCATCCGAAAGGTTCGCTGCTTGCAGGTACAGGCTTAGGGACAGTCCGTCTGCGCCAGCAATTCTGGCGCATTCCCTCAGTCGGGGGCTCGGCCTTCGTGTCTTCCATCCTGCACCCACTCCAAACCTACCATTATAATGACCCTATGTGAATGCGCTTTTCAAGAACCCCACGAACGTGCGTGGTTGAAAACCTGACCTAATAGAACTCGCTGAACCCAGCTGTGCTGCAGAAAGCTCCTGTTCACCTCAATTCATGTTGGATCGTATCTTCAAAATCTTTTCGCCCCTGAGCAACAAGACCTGAGCCACCCCCATAGATTTATTAGCGCTGCCGGTCCGCAAGCCGCTACAATCGTTCCGCTCTGAACTGTGACGGTGCACTTTCCGGAGTGTGAGCAAACAGCACTTGAGCGCAAACTGCTTCCTTCAATGCAAAAGTTCCAACGCAATCTAGTCTAAACCTGAAGCTTGCAGAAAACAGCAAAGCTATGCTTGCTAGGTCAGCACCGAAACTTCAAACTCTGAAACCTTAGACATCTGCCTGTAGGACAGGGCGTGGGGGTTCGAAGCAGTCGCCTATGACCGGCTCAGGCTAGGGGAATGTACGGTTTGAAGCTCGGGGCTTCTGGTTAGAAGCCTTCAAGATGCCTTCCATAGAAGAAGCCGAACTTTGGGCGCCCCTGTTTCGGGACCCACATTATGACATTCTGATTCCTACACTGCAAACGTCTAGTTTGAGGCCTAAACAATCAATCACACATGCGCTGCTCTTTTCTTGGAATAGCTTTCTCTTTCTCACCTAGCTGTCTGTGCGTCTGCTTGAATCAGCCTCTCTTTGTGTCAGCCTCCCTCCTTCTCTCTTTTCCCTCGCTCTTATCTCTCTCTCTCTTTGCTTTGCTTTGCTTAGGGCTTGAGGCGGGGGCAGGCCCTCTCTCTCTCTGTCGCTCTCTATCTCTCTATCTCTCTCCCTCCCTCTCTCTCGAATACCTCCTAAAACCTACGCGGCTTTGTCGTTCCGATGCGCATGGTGCTCCCTGTCTAACGGGAACATGTATGTTCGAATGCATGCATGCTTGTTTGCTTGCTTGCTTGGTTGCGTCTTTCCATGGATAGGAGTTTGCTATTTGCAGCACCAACTTTTCGCTGATATGACACCTTTCAAGGTATAGGCGTCTAGGAACGATTGCCAAACTCACGGCCGTCGGGTGCGCAAGACTGGACGAAATTTGGTACCCAGCTTGGGCTCGGGTCCGAGCTTCATGGCATCACTAGGACATGATGAAAAGTATTGCTGTTGTTACGCATGCTGACGTTGTCGACTCCTCCTTGTCATCCCCGGCAATGTCTTCAGTACGATCATGAAAATAAGGACATGCTCATTCTACTGTGGTTTTGTCTTGCCTTTCCTACTGGCTTCCGTCAGTGCATTCATTCATGAACCATGGAAAGCCGCCATGACATTGAAAATCTTTCGTGACTACGAACAACAGAGAGAATTATCGCCGTTCCTGGTAGTGCCACCACTGGTGTCCTTGCTATTATTCTTTTGGACTCAAGTGTCACGCGAGCACTCTGTTTGCGACCGAGGCAGCGGTCATGATCAGCGCGCCGTGGTAGTACCACATCTTGTGCTAAGGACCGGGGGGCCTCCAAAGGCCAACGGACTCCCGGTCGGAAGACCTTCCAGTCCTCACCCGCGGGTGGCTGGAAACAGGTGAAACTACACCGCGGTGTGCCTCGCCAGTCTGCACCGCGGTGCGGGAGGGCACGGGCGGGAAAAGCACAAGCTGCGCACGTCATGACGTTCAAAGTCAATGTCATGCTGAAACGGCCCATTGGACTCAAGCGTCACGCGAGCACTCTTTTTGCAACCGAGGCAGCGGTCATGATCAGCGCGCCGTGGTCGCACCACGTCTTGTGCTAAGGACCGGGTGGCCTCCAAAGGCCAACGGACTCCCGGTCGGAAGACCTTCCAGTCCTCACCCGCGGGTGGCTGGAAACAAGTGAAACTACACCACGGTGCGCCTCCGAACTCCAAAGTGCTCCCCAGTTGTAAACCACAGCGGAGTGGTTGCCAACCGCGCGCAGCGCTACCCGTTGCTGAGCAGGGCTTTGCACTGTTGCACAAAGTGCGGGAGGCGTGGGAGGGAGGAAACCGTAAGTTGTTGCTGCACCAGCAGTGCACGAGCCTCATCCAGGTAAATGCGGCAGTTTTTTTGATCTGCCCATCTTCCCATGAGCATCGTTGCTTGTAAGTTCTGACAAGTTTGCCAGTGGAAGGTAGCACCACCTCGGCGAAGGCCGTAGGCAGGAAGGTGCCCTCCTCTAGGCCTATAGGAAGCAAACGAGCTTCTAGAATTTGGCTCGAAAAGACTGCATTGACGAGTCGAGGCTAGTGTTGTTTGGCGACCACGATGCCAGAACTGGTGGGAGAACTTGGCACAAAAAAGGGTCAAAGAGTGAAACGCTTTGCGCTCTTCCTCGACTCGTTTTGGTGTGGGGCAGGGCCACGACGACATGCCCTGTCCTTAGGCAAGAAACGTCCCGGGGCCTCAACCCGTAAATTTCGGAAGCGCGTAAGAAGAAAAGAAATTGAATGAGCAGGGCGATGGCAAGACGCCGCTGCCCAGCTGAAACGGCCACACCGGCCATTGATTGAACCATGGGCCACGGAATCGGCGTGGCACGGCATGGTCTGTAAACTTTAATCCAGTTGGAGTAAAGTTGCGTAGCGGTGTAAAGTCTCGACCGAAGTCGGGGGAGGAATCTTTTGAGCGCCGAAGCAGCGGCACCTGCACACCCAGGTGAGTCTCCTAGTTCCCCCGCGAACATCTTTCTGCTCTACGCTGCTCCACGCACCATATGAAGCAAAAGAGCGCCCGCAGGAAGCTGGAGAGGGGCACAGTTTCCTGGCCGTCTCTGCAATCGCCGCTCCTCCTCCGCAGAGGGACGCATCCGAGCACGATATCTCTGACGAAACACGCGCTCTCAGCGAGGTGATGATAGCTGCCGGAAGGTGACCATCTCGTCGATCGCCTGTGGATCAGGGTCCACAGCACCTTCTTTCGCTCGTTCGATCAGAGGAAAAACCTCCTGAAAGACGGCGAAGAGGGGCCTTCTGAAGGCTGCCACAAAAGTGGCTAACCCCACCCAGCGCCTTAGGCCATGAAGCATTTGCTAGTACCCCGAGGTGGCCAGGATAAGCTTCTCGCATTTCTCTGGCTCGACTGAGATGGTGCCCTTGTCACCATCCAGCACACCTCCTTGAATGCCTCGTCTGCCAACGCTTTGGAAGATCATCCAGGGGGAGTCCCCTCTCTAGGCACGCAGCCCGAAAACGCTCATGCTCAGGACTAGCAATACCCTCCTCGATCGCCCGGAGGGTATTGTCAACGATCCTGACCTGATCAAAAGAGTCCAGGTAAAGAACCGCTCCGCCCGCAGCGAGAATTTCCTTGACTTTCTGAAGCCCTCCGACTCTATCAGGAGAGTCTGCCCTTCCTCAAGGAGGAGAAGCCCCAGCTGGGCCTTCTCCACCGCCCCATCGTCGTTGTGATGAGGTGTCCTCGGGAGTCACGAGGGATGGCGGCCGCATCCACTGGCCCCATCATCTTGCGCTCAAAGGCGGCCGCCACCACTTTGTTTCACTCCTCCTGTGTGGCGTGAACTCGTCCCTTCCGAGAAGCCCTGGGCTGGTCAGCTCCTTTCTTGAAGTGAAGGCGAAGGCTGATCACAGCGTCACGGGCCTCCCCTTCTAAAAAGTCTACAACCTCTGCCACCGCCGCTTCACCTACGCCCGGATCACAAGGTCAGCAGAAATCTCGCCAACTCGCTCCACGAGATTCCCTTCGCAATCTCTCCCGGTCCTCTGAGCGAGCGCCCTTGCCCGAGGCACCCCACGCATTCAGTTTGACGTGAAGTCAACGCGGCAGGTGAGGGCCAACAAACAGGCTAACCCATCCACAGCAGTAGTGGATGTTGAGGCCATGGACGTCGCCGTGCACCACCGGCTGTGAGCACCCATCTGGCAGCGCAACATCCAGTGCCTCAGATGGAGGGCAGGTCCGGTTCCGGCCTCGGTTTCTTCAGGCCTTCGGAAGAACGACCCCAAAGGGGTCGGGAACCGCCTGCCCTCATCCGTCAGCCACTCTAGCACCGACGACAGGCTAAAAGCCCAGTTCGTGGAGTTACTGCCAAGAGAGGGCAGCCTTGACCGACGAAGCGGTCATGGCAGCACACAACTAGCCCTGGAGTCAAACGTGAAGGAGGCGGGGCAGAGGATGTCGTGGGGCCAGGGCAAGGGCCGCTCATCGAGCCAAGGCCGAGCAGGAGCTCGGGCCCCATGGATGACGAAGGAAAAGCCGAGCCGGCCGTGGAGGGTGACAGACCTTTGCGGGCTGCGGGCCGAGCACTTTAGCCCCGGTCTAGTGGAAGAATGGGGCGATGAAGAGCTCGAAGCTCTCCGTCTCAGTGAAGATGAGGACACCCTCCGTGACTCTCTTGAGCACGCGCAAAGAACGCAGCCGCAGGATGGTGGAACCTCAAAGGTCTCCAGAGCGCTGTCTCCAAGCTCCTTGAGAGGAAGCCTACTTGAGTGCGGCCTCTATGGCCTTCACTGTTGAGCGAGGATGTCTGCGGCTCGCCGCGCCTCCCCCCTTCACTACCAGATCCAGGGCCTTGCAGAGAGTCTTCAACTCGCGAAGCTTCAGCTTGAACTCTGGCACCAGGATCGTTAAGAGGTAGCTGGAGGCCACGGAGGAGCAGGGTCCCCCGAGCTGCGAAGTTCATCGCTCCCCCGTCCCGTGCGAGCAGCATTCGCATCTTCTGTAGAAGACGTGCCGACAACCGCCCTGGGTACTTCTCCGACTACTCCAGTAGCTGCAGCTGCCGGTCGCGGGACGAGGAGGCTTCGCGAAAAAACGAGTGCGAAGACGAGCCTTCTTCTCCAAGGGCGACCGTAACCCCGACCCCAAAAAGGCCACCTCGACTTGGCCAAGATCGGCTTTACGCCCGCCCTCGCGAGACCTGCTCCTCTTCTTTTTCTTTTTCTTCTTTTTCTTTACACCGTAATCCCCACTCTGGTCCTCAGACCGTGGCCGGCGCCGGCGCCGGCTGCGTCCTCTTCCCGGGTCTGACCCAGAGGAGACACTGCAAGCCCCGTCGGGGCTGAGCCAGCAGCGTCTCTTACGCTCCAATGCTGCCTCGGCCTCCGCTGCCGGCCCTGTGGGCTTCTCCCGCGCACGGGGTTCCTTGAAGCGGCGCTCCGGCGACTTGTCCCGACGCCCTTTCCGCTTATCCCTCCGACCCTGTCCAGGATGCTCCAGATCTCTGGCCAAGTCGTTGAGTTCTACGGCTAGGCCCGCCGGTTTTGCCTCGGCGCCGGGGCATGGCTTCAAGAAGGAGCTGCAGGGTGCTTACCCTTCTCTTTTTCTCTCCTTCCTGCCCGGTTCTCAGCCGCTGGGGGTGGTGGCTGGCCGAGGTGGTTTCGCTCCCACTTCAAATCCGCCGCCGCAGCGGCTTGGGATAACCACGCAGGCTGCTTGTCTGTCCCCCAGCTCCGTCAAAGGGATGCTTCTGAGGGACTCCAGGTGGAACTCCATGTCGGGGTGCCTTTTGACCCCCTGCAGGTGGCGTGGAAGGAGAACCACCTTTTCTCGTTTGAGCCTTCACCTTCATCCAGCCACCACTGGAGGTATCCATCGGACACAGCTGCCATCGTGGCCTGGAACCACTCCCCGTAGCGTCCGGGATCCTCCCGCTCCTCGACTCGAACCAAAGCCA
The DNA here is from genome assembly GCA_905221635.1 of Symbiodinium sp. CCMP2456. Classification (NCBI taxonomy): domain Eukaryota; class Dinophyceae; order Suessiales; family Symbiodiniaceae; genus Symbiodinium; species Symbiodinium sp. CCMP2456. The sequence continues at coordinate 11,490 of CAJNDV010001545.1, forward strand.
TGCCTTGCGGCTGCCAGGACGAGTCAAGGAGCTTTATAGCTCTAAGTAGTCTCCGCACGCAGCGGGCAGAGCATCCCTTGCCCCTGGATCCTCCCAAGGGAGGAACCAAGGGCCCGGCATGATCTACCCTTGGAAGGTACGCGGTCATCCTTGAAAAGCAAAAGCTGCGCACGTCATGACGTCCAAAGTAAATGTCATGCTGAGTGCGCGCCGTAGGTGCTCCTAACGCACAACGGCCCAACAACTCGTTTGCCTTTTACTCAACGGCCCTGTACCATTTTGCAACCGCAACCGCCTTTCCTGCATCATGAATGCTGTTTCACAGGACGACAAAGACGAGTAGTGTTGGCAGCACTACACAACTGCAACTAACCTTGCTATTATCTATTGCCACCTCACCATGATCACCACCAAGAACATTCAGACTGAAGCCCCAGATTACCCCTATTTCTTGCCGAGCCTGCCAAACTCCCCCCCATGAATCCAGAAAGTAGAAAGGCGGTCGCCCGCTGACTCAACGGAAGATGAGGACTTGTAAGAATTTCAAAACCTTTTGGGCTTACGGGCGCTGAACCTTTTTTTGAATTTCAACTGGGTTCATCCACTGACCTGAAACTCAAAAAACATCCAGTCTTTGCTTTCGTCGCTGTGACAGCGTTCCCTCAACCCAGAGTCCCAGGCCGCGCGACTCGGAACCCTTAAAACCCCAAGCTTGGGATCAAAACTCCCCGGGGTTGTGAAGACTTCGTCTTGTTCATCGAGGGTTTTCAGGCGCGGCTCACATGCTTGAGTGTTCAGCACAGCGGTGCTTCACGATAGTGTGCCGAGACCTGCAGCATGTCTCAAAAGGAACAGCGCAGAAGGCACTCTGGCCGAAGCCTCTAAAGGTTCAACCGCATGCGAAAGCCACGTAACAGCCTTGAAAACGTACTGTAACGACAGAACATTTCCTCACCTTGGGAGGACTTTGCCCGCCACTTCTGGAAGTAAATGAGGTCTGGTGCTCAGGGCTCTCTAGCGACAGGTCTTATGGTGTATGACTCTGGCTCTAGTCGAAACATTCCCTAAACCTCAAACCCTGAACCCTTGGTATGAAGCCCCACACCTCCAAACCCGAGATGCGCAAAACCCCAAACCCCTTCGGTCCGCAGCTGCGCTAGCTCGGAAGCAAGGTCCTCCCAGGAAAAACGGCCCGTTGGGTCCGAACGCGCTGCCCTTTTTTTGCGCATAGCAAAGCCCGGATCTGCGATGTCAATCGGTGGAGCTTGGGACTTTGGGTTTGAAGCTTGGGACATGGAGTGTAGAGTTTATGAGAAAAGCATAGGCGGTTGGCTGCGCTGCAAAGCGCACCTGCTGTTGCGCTGATGTTGTTGGTCGACCCACCCAGCCACCTAAATTTCACTGGGTCAAGTCTCTGCGGAGGCTTATGATTGGCATGCACTTTAGAGCTTGCAACTCTGAAGCTGAAGACACCGGGGCTTTGCAAAGCATAGGCGGGCAGCGCCAGGCTTGCAGATGGCCATGGACACCAAGGCCAAAGGCGGCGCAAAACGTGTAGGAGTGTCAGCAGCACACCATTCTCCTGACTCCTGGCAGCAAACTTCAGATGTTACCGAGTCCCACACCTTTCAAGTCCTCATGCCCAACGCTTGCATGGTCTACGCTATAGGACGATAGGAGAAGCTTTAAACGTACCCTGCAAGATATGAGTGGCTGTTGGCCCGAGAATCGAAGGCCTGAACCCCGAAGCCTAGAATCGAAACCCATTCGAAACCCAAACGCGCACATACACAACGAAACTATGTCGCAATACATGACAACATCTACTGCTCCAACCAAAATGGAACAGTGCCGAATGGTATACTATGCTTCGGACCGTGGGCGTGGGCGCCTCCAATCTCCTCCTGTCCCCCACAAGTGCACTTCAAGAAGGCTGAAGCGCACCCTAAATTTAAAAATCCTCAGACCCGAACCCTAAACCCTAAACCCTGAATAGTAGAGTCCTCAAGCCCGAAGCTTCATTGATTCATGTCCTATCCTGAGAATCCTTAGATCTCAAAACCCCGAAGCTTCTCACCGCACGACCGGCATATGGGCAGTTTTCTAAGTTAGGATCCCTTTTAGGGTCCTTTTTATAAGGGTGCCCTATTATATTGGGGACCTATAAAGGGATCCTAATTTAGAGAACTACCCATATGGCTAAGGTTTCAAACGTTTCAAGGAAGAATCGAACTTACGCAGGCTACGATTCTTGCCTCAACACCGTTGTTCGAATCCTTCCCCCAATGACAGATGCAAGGCTTTCCTGCACACCAAAAACCCTGTGCCCTGGAACCCAAAATTCGGAGTCCTAACCCTCAGCCATCAACCGTCTCAAGTCGCTGTGTTCGCGGCAAGATCCAGACACTATTTACCCGAAGGTGTGCTCCTCTCAGAAACCAAACGCCCGAGTGCAAAAACTGTGACACTGTCCAATACTGGACTTCCCGTGCGTGGTGGACTTCCCGCGCGTGGTGGGCGGTGGGAAGCCATCCAGCATAGGGAATGACAGGGGGGCGCATCAAAGCATGAGAGATCTCATTTGCCGTTGACCTTGCGGCCAGATCCGAACCAGCACTCCATGAGGGCCTACAATGTACAAGTGTATAGGGATGGAGGAATTAAAAGGAAGCCCTACAGCCCTAGAGCCCTAGTGCAATCGGATTTGGACTCATTGTCAGGGGGCGGCCGACATCTCTCTCATGCAACCAGAGAGCCTGAAGCGACGACTCATAGGCTTACTTGATCCAGGCCTTGTTGAAGGCAGTGTTTTGCCGTTTGCTTACTTCTCCTGGCGCGCTTGCCCTTCAGGTTTAGGTCGATGATCCGAGTCTGGGCGTTAATTTCGCAGACCAGAAAGTGGTGAAGCAGCACCTCCAGCATAGGCCCAAGCAATGATCTCGCGCGCATTTTTGTAAACTACGCTGATGGTGATTATAATGGCGATGATGATGACGAGGAGGATGAGGATTCTTCTTCTTCTCTCGCCGTGAA
>CAJNDV010001546.1:0-14519 GCA_905221635.1 Symbiodinium sp. CCMP2456
CGAGCGGGACATCGTGGAGTTAAAACTTAAATGTTCTGCCCGCGTGCCGGAATTTAAGGCCTGCCGGTCCCGCGATTGGCATCCCGTGAAGCGGAAGCCACGGATGTAGGGTCAAGCTTAAGGTGGACCACCACCTCGGTTTTTGTTTTCCCACACATGCACAGCCGGCTCTCCGGCAGCAGAGGCGACGGTGTCGAAGGGAAGCTCCAGCAAAGAGCTGGCGAGGGCTGGCTGCGCCACGACAGCGATGATGCAACTCCAGCGAGACACATAGGCCGCCTGCAGAGCCGTCCGAACGGCAGAGTGCGCACGCGCAGCCCGCGCTCGTGCAAGAAGCCTGAGGAAAGCTGCGGGCTCGGGACCCCAGCGGCCTCCGATCTCAACTGCGAATTTCGATCCGACCCTAGCGCCACCCTCCTGGCAGACCCTGGATTCAGCACGCTCAAGTGGGATGGCGTGCGCGGCGTGGAGGGCAAGGGCACCGGAGGTCGCACAAGTTGCGCGGTGGTCGCCGAGCGGGTCAAGCAGACCACGGCACGGCAGGCACAAGGTGGGGGTGCGAGCGGCGGCGCTAAGCGCAGGGCGGCGCAGGAGGAGCTCTCGGAACTCTACAAGTCCGCAGGATGGCGGTGCGAATTGGGGTCGGCTTTGCACTGGATCGGTTAGCGCGCGCCACGTGCTCTCGTCTCCCGGTGCGAGAACCGCCGCGTGGCATAAGGACTTATAGCGCGGTGGGGACAAACTTCCTACCCGGACGGACGCTAGTGCAATTCGGCGCTGGTCTTCCAGCTGTTCGGCGTTTCGGGAAGCAGCTATTCGACCGGGGTAACTCTGCCGCCGTGCTGCCACCCACCGTCCTTGCTCAAACGCTCTGGCCCGTCCCAGCAGCTCATCGCGGCCTTGCCTGCACGGTGTTCGGCTCGTGCAAACAGCATGCGGCGGCCCAAATAGCAAGAGCTCCAAGCTGGCAACGATTCGCTGGAGCCGATGCTGGACGCAGTCGCTTATTATAGTAGGCGGTTGAGCGCCAGTGCCCTGCCGCATGGAATGCGGTCACGTCCTGCAATGCGGGGACGGGGTGCCGCAACTCCTCCTCCAGGTCCACCGTGACAGCTTCTAGAAGGGGCTACTGCTGCCACTGGTAGCGGTAACCCAAAACAACATCCAGCTAGCTACAAGCAGCCGCACCTTTTGCTCGAACACGTGTGCCTGCCGGTGGAGTCGCACGATCACAGCCTGGCAGCAGGACTACACAAACTCTTCAGGCTTACACTGGTAAAAATCATCTCTCCTCTTTCTGGAAGAGTCCTCTTTTAAGAGGTAGCAAAATCCCGGCTCTCAGGGTCTCCCACCACACTTTGGCACGCATAGGCTTCGTTAGTGGGTCTGCGAGTTGCATTTCCGTCGGGATCCACTGGAGTGGGAGTCGGGGTCCCCATTGTTCATTACGAAGTTCTTGACGAAGGGCCGCCAGGTCGATGGCGAGGCGTCGGTCGGCTGGTAGTCTGGGTGTCCCGGCCTTGTGCAGGTAGTCGTGCAAGGACTTGCAGTCGGACAAACATAGCATTGGCCACCTCCCTCGAATCTCCTCGTGCTTCACCAGTCGCCCACAAACTAGGGAGGCCAGGAGGGCTCGCATGTACTGGCCGCCTTCCAGCCCTTCCACTGCTGCCATCGTCTCGGCACCAAACGTCGAGCGGCAAACCCGTTTGCACGATTGGCTCCGCCACTCAAGTAGGCTGCTCCGGCACTTCTCGCCGTTGAGAATCTTCTGGTTCGTCATGAACACCAGGTGGCCAAGTTGGGAAGCTACCTTGGAGGAGCCGCGCTTTGGCTTGCGAGGTCTGTCCTCGCTGAACAGGTGACGCAGGGTGCCATGGTCGATCTCCTCTGGCGACAGCTAGAACCCTTCCTCCACGTCCTCCAGCTCAGCGTTCGCCCAGGCGGCGTCGTGGTACACAAGAAACATGGCGGAGTCCAGGAAAATGCCGTGCAAGTAGATTCCCTCGCCTCGGTGTTCTTCTGCGCGGGCCTTGAGCTGGTTGACAAACCGGACGTCCTCGGTAAGGGGAGCTCGCTGGAGCTGCTGTGATAACGTCACTCCGCATAGCAAGTCGGGGCGACTCTGGCTGCTCAACCAGCTTAGGGCTCCGATCAGGGAGCGATTGTCTATGGCCTGTTCGGTGCTGGCCGGCTCAGCCCCGTTTTGTCCCCGGGGAATGTCGACTGTGAACAGGCGGCCGTCGACAAAGCTGGCCTGATTGATGGTGATGCCCTCGCTACCGACCTCGATGAAAGAGCCCGTGTACTCAAAGCTGTCCTCGAGCCAACTGTCGACCGGGAAGAGCTCGCTGATGCGCTTCTGCATCTTCCTGTTCACTTCCCTAGGCGCCACCAAAAGCAGGTCATCGACGTGGATGCAGATGTAGGCGAGCGGCTCGCCAGGAAGTCCACCTTCAAGTAGCATGAGCACGCAGGGATCGAGTGGACTTGGGATCAGTCTGCCGCTCTTGCCCTCCACCTCAAAGACCTCGCCCAGGAGCACGCTCGATAGCCTATCGTACCACATCCGTGGACTCTCGGAGAGCCCGAAGACTCCCTTGCGTATCCGCGCCAGCTGGCGGGGATGCAGGCCATCGATTCCAGACTTAGGTTGTGACAACACAGTTCACGCTGTAGCTCGACTCCTTGAAGGAAAGCTGCCTGCACGTCCCCGGCAGCTGCACTCCACCTCTTGGACGCACACACTTGGAGCACCGAAAGGAGTGATGCTCTTGACACCGTAGGAGAATCCACCACCACATTCGTCACCCCCACATCCGGATCTTGGTGCCCTCCAACAACCAGTCGGGATTTCGGTTTCCATGGGCATGTAGGGTCGGCCCGACGTCGGCCCATGTGCTTATCGCGGTAAGCGAACCGCGACGATAGTATCCTCTCGGCGGCCACCGTCTGACGAATGCGGTCGCTGGTCGCGAGGTCAAGCACTTCCAAGGCGCCAGTGTCGACATGCTCCTTCCATTGAACTGCTTCTGCACTTCGGAATGCCGGCCTCATCTCTTCGGGGATCATGGCCCAGGGGATCTCCTTCTCTAGCTGCTTTTCCTTGGAGCGGGGCGTTCTTGCCTTCTTGAGCATGTGGGCCTCGTGGGGACCAGGACCAGCGGGTGCTTCATCTCCTCTTCCTTTTCTGCGCTGCCGCTTCAGGACCATCGGGGGGACACGTGCCAACTCGCGCCGTACTCCTCGTCGATCGCCAGAGTCCTCCTCGATGTCCATGGCGATCTCGCCGATGCCGTAGCCCTCATCCGCTTCATCGCGCGGCTCGTCGTCGGCGTTTTCCTCTTCGCCGTCGATGAACATGTCGTCCTGCTCAGAGTCGGCGTTCAGGAGCTTGTCCAAATCCTGCTGGGCAACATGCAGACTGAAAGCTTGACCGAGTTCTTCTGCAGTCGCCAGCCGAACATGTTCTGGAGCACAGAGCACACATCGTCCTCCGCGAGTTACCCATAGGTTAGCCCCTTCTTGGCCTATTATGGTACCTGGTCCAACCCAGGTGCCCTTCTTGTTGTTCTTGGTCTTCCTGTAGTAGAAGACCCGCTCCCCGGTCTCGGGTGTTCTAGCTTCGACCCGAGCTCGTCCCGCCAAAGCGCGGCGGACTCGCTCATCTGTCTGAACATGGAAGTAGGCAGCTCGGGCTGCCGTGCGTAAAGCAACTTCTCGGGCATGCCGGTCGTCGATGATGGGCTCATCTCCGGGTTGTAGTGCATGTGGTCCATCAAGTAGATCTTCTGGCACGACAGGAGATGTCCCAAAGACATGCTGGCACGGACTGAACCCGCTCGTCTTGGTGAGCTGGTTCTTTGCAGACGACACCGCACAGATGGCCAGGTGGATGTCACTCTTGACGACAGACTGTTCCTCGCACACCCGCTGAAAGATCTCCTTCCAGATAGCCCCTTGGCGCTCGGTATAGCCGGCCTGGTGGTGAGCCTGACCGGCTGCCGTGCGCACGCGGGTTCCCGTCCAGTCGCTGATCCTTCCCAGAGACTTTTCGAGGCCATTCTCCATGTCCACAGCCACCACAGACGGGGCCCCGAAGATATTGATCCAGTTCTCGCAGAAGGCCCGTTCCAAGGTGGGGGTGTCCTTCCGGGCAACGGGGACGACGACATGATAGGCCGAAGAGAAGTCAACGATGGAAAGTAATTGATGTCGTTGGCCCTCGCTGTCGTGGATGTAGAATAGATCCGTCCCGATCATCTCGTTGAACCGGAAACATGACGCTACCTTGGCCGGCTTGGCAATGGCAGGACGCCGGGTCCTCTGGCAAACTTGACATTCGAGGTTGCGGGCTGCCTTTAGAACTTCCCGCGAGGCCCCTGCGAGTCGCAAATGACGAACAAAGTCGGCCACGCTTGGATGGCCCAAGTTCTGGTGGAGGCGTCTTAGGCTGGCCGCCACAGTAGATGGAACGCTCGGCGGAAAGCGGATAGCCTGAGCACCCCTGGCCATTGGCTGGTCCTCCTCTCCTTCATCTCCGACTCGATGTGGGGCGACCCTCCCGTCCTCGGCCTCGCCGGCGTAGACGGTGTTCACGTAGGACTCCTGCTCGTCGTAGATCACGTGGATGCTCTCGTTGCCGTTGGCGGTGTGGTCGTGCCGGACCGAATAGCCAGCGCTTTCCGCAGTGACCATGTCGTGCCAGAGCCTCGGCTCATCGATCTCTTTCTCGAAGACCACACTTCGACCAGCACCCAATTGGTAGCTAACGGCCTCGACAAGGTCGTTGTAGACAGCACCGTCCCCGAACTCCTCCTTCACATGAACCCAAAGTTGCCCAGGCTCGTGTTTCATGACGGCCGCCTCAAGGTAGCCGATGTCACAGTCGGCGGGGCGGTCGTTGTGCAGGACGTCCTCCACCACGATGGGTTCCACCAAATGGTCCCCGCAGATTCCATACTCAGCAAGTCTGCATGTGGCCGAAATCCCACCGACCTCTAGCAAAGGTGTGCTTGGCGCGGGTCGTGGTAGTAGAGCGAGTTGTGCCGCCTCGGCCATGGTGGACAGAACCGTGGTGAGTAGAACACTCAACAAGAGGGCGGTCTTGCGGATGTTGCGTCTGCAGCTTTTGCGCGGCCTTGTAGAAGAGCTCGGGGGACACTCGGCGCTCGGTTCGTCAGCTTTGGCAACAACCTCCTCTTGTCGGCGGTCGCACCTGAGCTGGGACTTGCTGGGGAGAGGGAACCCTAGTTCGCGAAGCAGCTTCTTCTCCTCTTTGTTGGAGTCGGGGTAGGTCCGGGCCGTGAACCCTGCAATGAACCACCTCTCTCCATGGAAGGTCTCGGTGCAGTGGCGTAGCCGAGGATCAAACTCCCAACCTTGTTCGTGGGTCGACACGATTCGTCCTTCAACTTCGTGACCCTTTGCATCTCGCCGCCACGCTCCGCCTCCGGACTCTTGCACCCACATATCGCCACCCTCGCCTTGGCCGAAACTTACAACGAAATTGTGGCTCCCCTTCACGTTGTTCTTGTCGGTGTGCATCGCCGCGGGACAGTTGTGAAGGAGGGCGATCGAGGACCACGTAGGCTCTCGTTGTTCCGGACCATCGCCGCCAACGTACTCAGTGATGACCCTGTTGAGGTAGGCAGTGAGGTGGGGCCATTGCAGCGTCCGCTTCGTGATCCCCTTGAAGGTGCCGTAGGCGTAGTATCCGAACGTAGCCCGCCCGCCATCTTCAGGTAGTCCATGGATGCCTTGGCGCCGCACGTGGCTCCGGAAAAGTCACCCTCCTGCAACTTCTGTTGAGCAAGATGTTCTCCAGGATGATCTCGTCCGGGGCCTTGTCGTCGGGAGACGTAGTAAGCATCCTTAACCAGGTCCTCCGATCCAGAGGAACATGATTGAAAGCCTTCGTCTTGCTCGTAGTGCGTGACGTGCGCGCCCGATGGGCGCTTCTCATCAATCTCCTTGGGACCAGAGCTTACTGGGGTGGCAAACCGCACCGATCGCGGAGCGTCGCCAGTCGTGTCTCCAGGGCATGGATCTCCATCAGCGTCTCCTCGGCGATCTCCTGTTCCATGCGTGCAGGTTCTTCTCCGGGAGGAGGCCGTGCTCGGGATGCCTGTCTCTTTGCCTTCGCGGCGGCCATCTCGGGCACCAAGTTTTGAGGGAGGACAGGTCTCCAACCGTGCAGCTCGCTGTAGCCGCTCCACACGCTCTCCACTGCAGCCCAGGAGGAACTCCCCGTCTCGCTCATCGGTGGCGGCTGCACGCTCGCGTAGGTCTCCACGCCCAGGTAGCTCGCCGCCGATCTCGGTGGTGTCATACTCGCCTTCGGCTGGGCTCTCATGTGCCTCCTCCAGTTCACGAAGCGCTTCAGATCGGTGTGCATGTTGTCCCCGTTCTGGCGTTCTTCCTCTGAGGCCCACGCTCCGTAGGACTCCGGGACCTCGCTGAAGAGTGTCCCGCGGAACCTTCCCACCGTCATCACTGTAGTCGATGGAGCGGCCGCGTCCCGGATGCGGAGCATCAGAGTCCCTTTGGACTCCTTGTCGTGAACCGATAGGTTCATCTTGGTTGCTTCCTCGCGCAGCTCGGCCAAGTTCATCCCGGAGAGCTTCTTCGGCACGGCCCCGGTCGTGTTCTGCTTCTCGTAGTCCATGTCGGCCATGAGGATGGTCCGGAGCTCGGGGCACGTCCATTCGGGACTGATGGCCAGCTCGCGGCGATTGCACTCCGCGATCAACTGTCCTTTGGTCATCTGCCATACTGCAACCATGGCCGGGAGGTCTCGGAATAGGGGATGCTTGGGCTCGGTTGAAGACACTGCGGCCAACCCATAGAGTCGGATAGTCACCTTGCTCACGATCCTGCCACAGCTCGCTAACGGTGGACAACATGCGACCAGACAAACAGCCGATGCCCCAGGTTTCCCTCATGCTGCCAAGTTGCGCGAGAAGTAGTTCACGTAGATGTGACTGACTAGTTTCCCAACGTCGGGGATCGAAGAACTTTCTGCGGGGTGTCACATGCACACGAACTAGCTTGTGGGGCAACTCTAACCAGAAGTCATTCGTGATTTCGGTTGTAGCCCACCAAGATGAAAAGGTCTCTTCATTCAACAAGTCACTGGTCAACATGTCTTTAACTGCTCCATCTATCTTCTTGTCGTAAAAGATCTTGGGTACCATGACAGAGTCAGTATAGGCCTATCCATACCATCCCCAGTGCAACCAATCGTGTAAACCTCGCGATGGCTGACGATCTCGATCCCTTGGGCTTCCCGACAAGGCTGGATGGCCGCTGTGGGTCTCTAGGAGGGGGATTTCCCCACTCTGCAAGGTACGAAACGTCGCCACATTGCGGCTCAAGTCAAGAATCAAGCCCAAACGAGTCAAGGCAGGCTTCGACATCAACAGCGGTACGTCTCCATGAATGACCGAGGCCTTCACGGCGACCACCTGAGAGGCAATGGGGATGTAGATCACAGCGGCATACGTAGATTCATAGATCTTGCTCGCGGCACCGAACTTGAAGCTTTCGCGCTCGTGGACTAGTTCAGCGTCATAGCCACCGCCCTTGGTGTGATTGAGGTACTTCTGGAACCAGTTGGTGCCGACGACAGTCTTGGAGCACGCGGTGTCGAGGATCGCCATGAGCTCGCCAGCGCCGCCGAAGAGCAACTCATACACCTCGTTGGTGACGTGGATCGTCTGCGTCCTCGCTGCCGATTGTCCTTTGCCGAACTTCGGACACACTTCGTCACGATGCCAGTGTCCCTTCTGGCCGCAAGCTGAGCAGTGCGACTTGGCCTTTGCCAGGGCGATCTTATTCTCGGCGGCGCGGCGAACGTGGTTCGTCTCTCCTTCCTTCTCCTTGTCGCCGAACTTGGTCTCAACGCCCCTCGCCTTCGTAGCCTCCTTGTACCTGGCCTTCGCCGTCATGTAGCTCACGTACAGGTCCCCGGCATCGGCGTCGGGGTCGTCGTAGGTCGGGGCCTCAATCTCCGAGTCGCTCGCATTGGTCTCGTCGATCCCCTCGGCGTGGTTCACATTCTGTGTGCGCGGTCGGACCCCAGCCTTTTCCCACGGCTTGCGCATGGACCTGTCCAGCACGATAGCAGCAGATTGGAGAGCTCTGAGTGCGTACTTGTTCCCCACACTGGCCAGTAGACTCACCTCGGTCGCCTCGTCGAGGTTTGCCCTGTCCACAAACAACCAAGCGTTTGCCACATCAGGTAGAGCACATCCGCACTCCACCACCCTGGCCAGTAAACGGTTGAACTCCGCGGCGTAGTCCCTGAAGCTTTGCGTCGGGCGACGACGCAATTTCCTGAACAAGTCGCTCAGTGACCTGCCGACCTGCGTCACTTCCACGTCCAGGTAGTGTTTTCGCACCCACTCGCGAAGCCTGTTGACGCCATCGGGGCTTGCCAGCTCGTCCACACTCAAAGACTCTGAGTTCACCCATGCGGAACCAGCCAAATGCTGATAGAGGACCAGAGCACGTTGGTCAGGCGCCAGCTTGGTCATCTTCTCCCACACCGAAACCTGGCGGAGGTAGCTTCGTGCGGAGCTTCCAAGGTCACCCCCATTCTCTGTGCCGCCACTGAACGATGGCACGATGAGTCGCTCAGAGGGGCCCTTAGTGCCGCCCATGCCACCACCCCCACCATTGGATGATGTAGTCCAGGATCGTTCCGCCGGGGGGCCCGACGTCCAGGTAGTTGGAGGGCCTCCGGAGGTTGACATACTCGTCGAAGTAGTTTCATCGTGCCGTCCAGCTCGTCCATCGCCCCATGACCGTGCCGTAGGTGCGGACGTGGTCCATGTAAGTGATGAGCTCCCGGGGCCTGTGATATTCCCGGTTGTAGAGGTGTAGCCACCATCCCATGACCGTGCCGTCGTAGCGGTCGTGGTCCATGTAGATGACGGGTTCCCGGGGCCTGCTGTAGTCCAGGATGTAGGTTGGTAGTCGTGAGGCTCCCAGTTCCACTGCCACCTCCAACTTCCTTGTCCTGGCGTCGCATGATCCCAGGACTGGTCCCAGCCCCAGTCACCATTCCACGTAGAGCGCGACCACCACGAAGCATCTGAGGTGTGGTGGCTAGGTCCGGAGCCGCTCCCATCATGGGTGCCTCCGCTGCCGTCGCTGCTAGCATCTTGCTGTTTCCAAGTTGACTGCTGAGGTTGCCAATCTTCCCTCGTCCAAGGCTCAGACGCCCCAGCGGCTGAGTCCCTTCTTCCTTGAGCTTCCCAGGATTGTTCATTTTCAGCAGGAGTAGGTTGCGCAGTATCTTCGCGTACAGGCTCTGCATCTGCGCCCGACGGCGCTCGACCCCAAGGGTCACTATCAGGCGCGGACCACGGGTCCGCCTCGCTTCCGCTGGCCATGGAGCGCACCGGCTCCGCTACCAGTGACAGCTTCTAGAAGGGGCTACTGCTGCCACTGGTAGCGGTAACCCAAAACAACATCCAGCTAGCTACAAGCAGCCGCACCTTTTGCTCGAACACGTGTGCCTGCCGGTGGAGTCGCACGATCACAGCCTGGCAGCAGGACTACGCAAACTCTTCAGGCTTACACACCGCGTCCAAGCGGCCCCAGGGATCTGCTTGTGTGGTCACTGCCACCACCCCCCGCCCCCCTTTGAGATGTGACCTGGCGTGCATCCCCTCGCAAAGAGTACAGGAACATGCACAGGCAAACACACAGGTGCCCATTTTGCTGCAGATGCACAGCTGCAGATCAGTATTCTGCTAGAACTTTGAGCGACAGGCATGGATACATGCAAGCGATACGTGAAGCTGACAGCCACCTGGATGTGTAACATTCCTGCAGTGTTTCATTTCAAACAAACACTTTTTTTCGCGCTCGTTTTTGCATCCGCTATCATCCGTTGCGTGCGCATCAGGCCGTGAGCGGCGGCCTCGGTGAGCGCAACGACCCAGCCGAGTGGGATGCGCTCGTCACCCGTAGGCTGCGCCGGTGCGTGCCAAACGCCTCCCAGGACCGTAGACGCCGCAAAGCGCAGCCCAGCTATCCCGCCTGCGATTCCACTCCGTGCGGGCAGCAGCTGAGGCGTTCCGGGCCGGGCCGGGCAAGTTCCGGGTAGCGTCGATGTTTGTGCCGCCGCGCCAGCAATGGCAGCCCCGCCCCGATCCGGCGAGGCCAGTTGCGGGCGCCCGTCTGCATGCGGCGGCGACACCAGCATCGCAGCAGAGCGGTTCGAAACGCCGAGACGCGCCATTATGACAAGGTCGAACGGGCGCCAGTCATCTGGTGTCCCGGCGCGCTGGTCCGCGTCAACCACTGTCAGCTAAAAAGCGCCGCGCTAGCTGGAGCTGCGTCACTAGACGTTCCGAGCCGAGACTTGAGCCAGCTTGCTTGTAGCAACAGCTTCCTTCATTCGTTTCCAAACTTGTGCTTTTTGCTTCCTGTCTTTCCTACTCCTAGAATCTCACATGCTTTCCTCATCTCTTTCAGCGTACTCTCAGGAGCCAACTCAATTCCTCCTACATTCATCTTCTCTTCCATTGATTCTCCAATGCTTGGCAATTTCTCTTCGGCTTTCTCTCTTTCCTGTTCTCTCTGACTGCTTTCACCTCTTTCTTTGCTCTCATCCATAGAGTCTAACTCCTTGGGAAATTCTTCCTTCTCCTTGTCTTCCTCTCCTTGTGGCAGTTCCGTTGTTCTCTGATTTTGTTTCATTTCCACATCCTTCTCCAGTGGATTCACGAACTTACCATACTCTTCCATTCCACTAAGGTTTCCTCTCCATGATTGTTACTACAACGGACCACGGCTTGTCCGACGTGATCTCCACTCTTTCTCTTCCGCTCCATTCTTCTGCGCATTAAAAGACCTCTAGTTCATTCCACTTCACTTCGCCACCATCGTATGTCGTCAGCAATTTTGTTCTGTACTTGAACGCCCTGGTGTCATCCTTTCTTGGATTGTACGTGTACTTTGTATCCCAGTCAAGTCTCACAGGGTTTTTCACTCCCTTCCAGATCATCTTCAATCTCCTTGGTCACCGTGAGCTTCCTCACTGTCTTTTCGTCCTTTTCACTTTGTCGGTCACTGTCGAGTTCCTGACAAACCGGATAGGTATCATCGTTTTTCCTTTCTGCAGATATGCTGAGTTTGCATTCTTGGGTTCTATACCCCATCCGCATTTCCAAAGTTTCCCGACAGCGAAAAGTGGCTGTGTCACATCGGCAAAGACAGCTGAGTCCCTGACCTCACTGTCTTTCCGTCAGCCTTTTGAAATTCGAATGTAATATTTGCTCGTTGTTCAGTAGTAGTCTTGATTGCATTTCCTTGGGCATCACGGATCACCAGTTTCAGCGCTGGGAACTCTGATGTTCCTAGATCTTCACTGTAATAGCTCAACGGTAGAACGTGGCAATCAGCTCCACTATCTAATACGACTTCTGTCAAGCCTTCATCCCACGCGTGGACCATCCTCACCGTGTCTTCTCCACATATATCTAAAATGGGACCTGTGATCGGGATCTCAACCAGTTTCTCTCTCCATTCTTGCTGGCATTCTTGTACGTCTAATCCTTCAGAATGGCCTGTGATCGGGATCTCAATCAGTTTCTCTATCCATTCTTGCTGGCTTCTGGTGGCTTCATACCACCAATCCAATTCATCTTTCTCATAGTCTTCTTCATCACCCATACTCATTCATCTGCACCATTCTCACCGAACCTTCGTCATCTGGTTCTCCAAACAAGCCAACCAAATCAACAAAATCGGCTTCATCATCATCATCATCATCATCATCCAGCTCTTCAATGCTCGGCATTCGTCCTGTCTCAATTCTTCTCACCTGCTCTGAACCTTTTGCATTTCCAGCTCTTCTGACGTTTGCCACTTCTTGATTTGCTTTCTGCGTTCCTTGCTGGCTCTCATTCTGATTCCACTCTTGGTTCCAATTTCCGCTCTCATCATCTTCTCTCACATTTCGGATCTTGCCTTTCTTTCCTTTTCCTTGGTCGCTTCCGCTTGGTCTCGACCAGCATTCCGTCGAGATGTGGCCTGTCCTGCCACAGTTGTAACATACAACTGAAGATCCTTTTCCAGTCTTTCCTCCTTTGCCTTTGTCACCGTAGCCTTTGCTGTCAGCTTGCCTCACGCTCTTTCCATATCCTTTTCCTCGTCCCTATCCTTTTCCTCTTCCTTTTCCTTGTCCTTTTCCTTTTCCACTTCGTCCTCTTCCTTTTCCGCGTCCTTTTCCATATCCTCCATATCCTTTTCCTTGTCCTTTGTCACCTTCTCCTATTCCTTTTCCTTTCTCACCTTTTCCTTTTCCTTTTTCACCATGCATTCTATCCAGTTCCATCGGTATCGGTCCTTGGTACTCCTTGCTCGAACAGCTTGCATTGTGTGGTTGCACACTCAAGGATCCTAAGATTTTCTCTGCAGACCACGTCTGGTTACTCCTTTCAAACTGCAGTAACTTTGTTCTCAGCACAAATATGTCGTGCGGTCGTTGATGTCAACCATGATGTGTTGTCGCAGATTCTGCGGTATTCCCTTGAGAAGGGTACGGATTTTCAAAGTGTCGTCGTACCGACTATTGGATAGCCGTTCATATTCGGTAACTAATTCTTTATATGTCAAAACATAATCCATCAATGATGCTCCTTTACTCATTGCTGGAAAACCAACGAGCGCTTGCGCCATTGCTAAGCTGCGTGATCCCGATGATGGCTCGAGCTCTGCTGTGAGTTTTCTCCATACTTCGAAACCATTCATATCGTCAACGCTTCTCAACACTTTCGGCGGTCGATTTCTCAGGTAACTGCGAAGCACTGAGTAAAGTTTCATTCCTCGCAGTCTCCGATCTTTTCGTAAGCTCGGGCCGCGGGACCCTAAATACTGGTCTTTGGGATCATAAATCCTAGTTTCGGGGCTTTGTTGCATCATTTTTGTTCCATTTGGCCCAGAAAACAAAAACCTAATTAGCCGTGACTATTTCGGTTTGTTGGGTCATGGTAATCGTTTTCGAGGCTGGTGATAAGGGTTTTAGGGTTCATGTTTCGGGTACTGGAGGATTTAGGGTTTAGGGGACTTAGGGAAGGGGTTTGAGCGTTCGCGCTTTCGCTGCCAGGCTTAGGGCTTGGGGCCTTGGGGCATCGGAGGGTTTCTCGGGGCTGTATGAGGTCTTTATACGGGGTTCTATGTGGGTTCTATGAAGTTTTATACGGGCTTCTGTATGGGCTCCATAAGGGTTCAGAGTTTAGTGTTTTTTAGGGTTTAGCGGCTAGGGTTTTAGGATTTGGGGCTTCGGGGTTTCGGGTTGAGTTGGGACGTCCAGGGTTTGCGAGTTTAGGCTGTTTGGTGTTTTTGGCTGTAATATAGGGGCCCAAATAACTACCTATGCTTCCTTATCACAGTTTTGGCATAATCTACCCCTAAACCCAAAACCCAAAACCCCAATCTACACCGAAAACTCAAAATTTTAAGGTCTCAGAGAACGAGCCCTACTGCAGCCCCAAGTTCGAAGGCCCTAAAGCCCTAAAACTGCAGCCCAAAGCCCTGCAGCCCTGAACTTAAGGCCTACGGTGGAAGTCCCTAAAGCTGCAAGCTTCAACCCCCCCAACCCACGACTGCAGCCACAGGGAGGGCTCAAACGTCGACAGGTGCCACATCAAACTTGGCCTCCGAGCGATCGGGAAACTTGCCCGAGTTTCCCGATCGCTCGGAGGCCAAGTTTGAGGTGGCACCTGTCGACGTTTGAGCCCTCCCTGTGGCTGCAGTCGTGGGTTGGGGGGGTTGAAGCTTGCAGCTTTAGGGTCTTCCAATTTAGGCCTTAAGTTCAGGGCTGCAGGGCTTTGGGCTGCAGCTGTAGGGCCTTCGAACTTAGGCCTGAAACTTGGGGCTGCAGTAGGGCTCGTTCTCAGAGGACCGTATCATTTTCAGTTTTCGGTGTAGATAAGGGTTTAGGGTTTTGGGTTTAGGGGTAGATTATGCCAAAACTGTGATAAGGAACCATATGTAGTTCTTTGGGCCCCTATATTACACCCAAAAACACCAAACAGCCTAAACTCGCAAACCCTGGACGTCCCAACTCAACCCGAAACCCGAAGCCCCAAATCCTAAAACACTAGCCGCTAAACCCTAAAAACACTAAACTCTGAACCCTTATGGAGCCCATATAGACTGATAGAACCCACATAGCTTTTCTTATATAGAGACCTCATAGAGCCCCGAGGGAAACCCTCCGATGCCCCACAGCCCAAACCCGAAACCCTAAAAACCCTAAACCCTAAGCCTCCATCCTGGCAGCGAAAGCGCGAACGCTCAAACCCCTTCCCTAAGTCCCCCAAACCCTAAATTTTGGCCCTAAATCCTCCAGTACCCGAAACATGAACCCTAAATCCTTATCACCAGCCTCGAAAACGATTACCATGACCCAACAAACCGAAATAGTCACGGCTAATTAGGTTTTTGTTTTTTGGTCCAAATGGAACAAAAATGATGCAACAAAGCCCCGAAACTAGGAT
>CAJNDV010001547.1:0-28180 GCA_905221635.1 Symbiodinium sp. CCMP2456
TAACATAGACAACGGGGTAGAAACCCAATGAGCCTCGCAGAAAGCCCTACAAGCTCCATCTTGGCATAATGCAACTATAAGGGTAGTTGTCAAAATTATGGTCCCTTTTGGGGTACCCTAAACAATAGGTGTCGTATTATAATAAGGACCCAAAAAAGGACCATAATTTTGACAACCACCCATATGTAGGGGCCTAAATGAGTACCTATACTATTTTTGGGGGGCTCCTTTCTAGTATAATATACCCCAAAGCCCTATTCTACTTATTAAGGCCCCTACATTAAGCCCTGATGATCCCTTCTTGAGGAAAGCTAAGTGCAGCAGGGGCAGTTTGGGCCGGTTCACTCCTTCAAGGTCTTCAGCATACAGCGTCTTGGCTCCAGGGCTTTAGGGGTGTATACGCAGTCTTGGGTTGAAGCTGGTAGGGTTTGGGATTACAGTTTCGGGCTTATGGCTGTAGTGGGTTAGGGTTTATGCTTGGAGGCTTGGGGTGACGGATTTTGTTTAGGCTTTTGGTTGTGTGTTTCCTTCTGACTGGTGGCTTCCCTTGTTGCTGAACTGATTGCTATGCACACTTGCTTTCACTATAGCTACTATAACTCTTTACTGTTATTATCATTATTGTTGTGATTAGTCTTATTTCGCTGAAAATGTCACTTAACATTTGTCGAAACCCACACTGTTGGTGAACTGTCTCTGCAACGGTCGCTCGAACCGCGAGCCAAGCTGGCTTGACCAGCAAGGATCTCGATCCCCACGGCCGCTCTGGAACAACTGTGACAAAAACGTGAAACGACGGTGTTTGCAATGCTTCCTCACATCCATGAAAAAACAAGAATGCAAAACATGCAATGTACACGTTGGCGTGCACGCCCAGCAATGACAGTATTGCGACACTTCCTTGCGTCTCTTGTCCGTGACATTGATTATTTTCAGTAGAGGGCTTGTCCGCAACCTTTCTGTTTCACTTTGTATATTTGCGTCCCATTATCAGTTGTTATCGTTGCTTACTCGTGAGTAAGCCTAGTATAGGCGCCTATACAACTTCTAATACTATTCTGGGGCTGCTTATTATAACTATAGTCGACGGCACCTCAAAACCCTCTTGCAATTCTTAAGAACCCGATAGCATCAGCACCGTTTTGTAAGCCCGACGATGGCAGGCGTCGTGCAGGCGGAGGCAGCGAAGGAAGCCGGAAACACGCTGCTCAAGGCAGCCTCGTTGTGCTTTTAGGGTTTTTTGGGGTTCTTGTAGGGTTCTTATAGGGTTTAGGGGTTTAGGGTTCTTATAGGGTTCTTATAGTGTTTAAGGGTTTAGGGTTCTTGTAGGGTTTAGGGTTTAAGGGCCTTACGGCCCTGAGCCCTACACCCGAAACCTAAACTGGGCACTGAAGGATGGTGGGTTCCTGGATTGAACCCGTTCAATGTATAACCACATGTGCCAGAGGGTTCTGGAAAGGTTTGCTGGCGACCCTGTGAGGGCCAGCCACGCGTGAAGTTTCTGCAGCTGCCGTCGCCGTGGCAGAAGAGTCGTAGAAGCAGCAGAAGCAGCAGAAGGAGCAGCCGTGGCAGTTGTAGAAGTAGCTGTAACAGTACATAAAGGATCATGGGACTTAGTAAGTAGGATTATAATTAGGGTAATTATACTCATAACCCCAATTAAGGGACTTATAACCATACTTACTAAGTCCCATGATCCTCCAAGTAGACAGTAGGGGTAGCAGCAGGAGCAGGGCAAGGAGCTGGAGCAGAAGTAGCAGTTGAAGTTTGGGCGTAGTTTGAGCTGCTGCTTCCCTCTCGCTGATACTACTACTGCTACGACTACGACTGCTACTACTACGACGACTACTACTACTACTACTACTACTACTACTACTTGTAGTACTACTACAACTACTGCAACTATTGCTACTACTCCTCCTACTCCGACTCCGGCTCCCACTCCCTACTCCTCCTGCTATTGCTGTTGCTGCTACTGCTGCGACTGCTTTTGCCACCACCAGCAGAGTTTGCAGCCGAGCTTTGCCGCAGGCAGGAGACTTCGCAGGAGCGGCAGCCAAGCACCTTGCATGCAATGTAATTAATTATAGGTGTCTTTTGCACAATCAAATGAGAAGACGCCTGATCTCCGAGTCATGCCTATCTTCCTGTAGGCTGTTCGACATCTGATTAGATTCATGATGTCTGAGGGTGCGCGCAAAGAGTAGCAGAAGTTGCTAAAAGCAGCCAGTACTGCTTCAAGCTGGGACCGGTCGTAGGTGGGGGTATCAGCAAGGATCAACAAGCAGTTACATGATTCAACTCAGGGAACCAACAAATGCTTTCTTCGTTCGTGGCCGCCAGAACCACGAGATACTCTTGGAAACCCGACCGTCTTTCCTTGAGCACTCTGATGATCATTAGTGCCAGCATTCGTGGCGTTATTATTGTTACTATCAGTTTTAGTCTCATGAACTAGTCATGTACCTAGTTGTAGTAGGAGCAGTGCTGGTACGAGTATAGTAGTAGTCTGAACCTCCAACCCCGAGCCCACATATCAAGAATGCCAGTGCCTGCCCTGAACCCGAAAGACCGCAGCAAACAAGTTCCACAGCAGAAAATTCCGCCTGAACTGGAGCCGATCCCCAAAACCTTTTCTACGCCTTTTAAAAGCCCCAAAGCCGTGAAGCCCCCAAAGGCCGCATGCCCGAAGCCTTCATGAGCTCGCTAAGGCATGAAACAGAACCCCCAAAGCACGAGAGCCCCGAGGCTTTACATCCTAGAAATCCCTAAACCGCCAAGCCCCTAAACCCCTAAACCTCTAAACCCTAAGCTCTAAACCCCTAAACCATGAACCACTAAACCAACAACATTCACAAACTCATGCACAAGCACGGCCGGCAACCCTCGAACAAATTCTCTATAAAGAATCAGGTACGTAGAAGGGATCGAGCTCACCGAGCTTCCTCACCCAGCTGCTTCGGGGTTTTCGAGGTTTTTTTTTGGCTTTGCATGTTTTTGTTGGGGGGAGGGTTTTCGTTGGATTTTAAAGGTTTTTGGGAGTTGAGGCTTCCAGTCTTTAGGATCTTGGGGATCTTGTCTGGCTTCAAGAGGAGCAGCATGTTTCTCGGAAATGCCCATTTCTGTGGGCTTGTGATTATTACATATACTGTATTGTGTTCCTTATTCTAACTATAGTATAATGGGCCCCAAAACCCTATTGTAATTATTACGGCCCCTACGTTAGTAGGATCCTCATTACAAGGACCCCCCCAACTTGAGGACTTTGTATCGCTTCGGCTTGATCCCGGGTTTCAATATGTTCACGACTTTCGGGGAGGTTTTAGGTGCTATTTGCCGGGCTTCAGGTGTTTTGGTTGCGGCAGGACGGGGTAGTGCGGGCAAGACGGATCATCTTTACCTGGCAGTGTCCTTCTTGGTTCTGCGGACACAAACCCTAAGCCCTAAGCCCTAGACCCGAAAACTATCCAACGAGTCGTCGTCCGGGTGCGTCGTCTTGGCGCCGAGACCCTTTGCCTTTTCTGTGACAGCGGAAGCCCCAAAGAAGGACGCAACTCACGGACCTCGATAGGTGAAATGAAGGTACTTGGCATCCCCCAGCTCCCATCCTAAACCCTATAAACCCTAAACTCCTAAACCCCATTATCCCTAAACCCTAAACCCCTAAACCCCATTATCCCTGATCCCTAAACCCCACCATCCCTGAACCGGAAACTTTGGGGATGACGGTCCACAGTTGAGAAAATCAAGGTTTAGGGATTCGAGATTAGTATTTACAGGTTTAGGGTTTAGGGTTTAGGGGCTTAGGGGTTTAGGGGTTTAGGGGTTTAGGGTTTTACAGCCCACCCTAAACCCCTCAACCCTCGAGCCTGCCCACACTATAATATAATATACTATCATATAACATAAGATAATGTAATATGATGTAATATGTTATAACATGATATAATATGATATAGCATAATGTAGTATAATGTAATGTAATATAACAGTGTAACATACTAGTATTTTATATAAAACATGATATATCTTAATACAGTACACTAAGAAATATATGCATAAAAGATGTATATGTATACACACATATTACACCCTAATCCTAGGCCTTTTCAGCCCTTTCCATGTTTCCAAAACCAAAACCCTAAACCCTAAACCCTAGACCACCCTAATCCCTCTAGGCCTTTTCAGCCCTTTCCATGTTTCCAAACCCAGGCCTTTGCTCGAGAAGGATCCCTCGGAGCTGGGCGAAGAATTGCAGAAGCGAGGCTTCAAGCGGTCTTGATCGGGTTTAGGGGTTTAGGGGTTTCGGGGTTTAGGGTTTAGGGCTTGGGGGTCTAGGGCTTTAGGGGTTTAGGGGTTAAGGGTTTAGGGCTTAGGGCTTTAGTGTTGAAGAAGGGGTCGAGGGTTGAAGAAGGGCTCTAGGGTTTAAGAAGGGCTCTGGGATTCAAGAAGGGCTCTGGGTGCTGGTCATAAGATGCTCTAAATAGCAAGACTAGGTATTATGACTGTTCACCACTACCCCTCTAAAACCCTGAACCCTAAACCCGAAAACGCTAAAAGCATGGGCTCTTGCCCCTTTGAGCCGCAGCACGGAAAGCTCGAAGGCACAGTCGCATACCAAGCGCTGCGTCTCAACTCTGCGCAGGCCTGGAGTCCTCAGAGTGCAGATTACTCTGGTTATTGATTATCAACTATGACTATTCGTATTGATTGTTATTCTTGTTATTAGTATTTTTTGATTACTTTGACTATAGACCATGATCATGACTATTGCTATTATTATGATTAAGTAAATCCTCTTCTTCTGACTGCTTCATAGGCAGTGGGGGAATGGGTTACTGGGACTACCGCAGAGGACCTTAAGAGACTATCATAGGGATCCAGTCCCTAAGCCCTAAACCCTAAACCCCCATTCCCTAAGAACCAGGGAGGAGCTGGAATACAGGCATCGGAGTAATCAGTCGTACTAGTCATTACTGGTCGCTCAGAGCCCCTGGTTCCCAAATGCAGTACAAGATGCCTCCAACACCCTGTAGCTCTTACTGTTAAGGATCCGTTAGCGGGGCAAGTAAGGTTTAGCCTGAACTAGCAGGGTCTGTTTATGAATCGCAGCGCTTGAGGAGCTTGTGTTTTGCAGTACAGCTTCCAGCTTCCAGCACAGTTTTTCGCTCTTGAAACCCAGCCAGCATAGCAGGGTTTTGTGATTCGAAAAACGGGAGATCGCTTGTCGCGATATGTCGTGATTGGCAAAGTCCTCCTCCTACTACTACTACTAGTTACTACTACTACTACTACTACTACTACTACTACTACTACTACCACCAACACCACCACCACTGCCACCACCACCACGACTCCCACTCCTATACTCCCACCCGCACTACCACTTCCACTACCACTTCCACTACCATTACCACTACCGCTACCACTACCGCTACCGCTACCGCGACGACGACGACGACGACGACGACGACGACGACGACAACAACAACAACAACAACAACAGCAACTACAACAACAACAACAACAACAACTACTACTACTACTACTACTACTACTACTACCACATCATGCATGACTGTTGTCAGTGTTGGTGCAGTTCGTCTTCTTGTTTTACTCTGCTGCGTATCACTAGTATTATCACTATGCCTGTCTTTGATCATCGCACGTGCCAGGCGTGCATCAAGATGAGTAGCTGGACCACTGCGATCGAGCATGCCGGGAAGGTCCTCCTCCTGGAGAAGGCCGCTTTGCAAGTTAAGGATTACCGATAGGCCCAAAAGTAGTTCCTTTTTGGGGTTCACATATAGAATCCTATAAGGTAACCCCAAAAAGGAACTACTATGGGGCCTATGGGTAAGGGCAGCGAATCATTCATTTGCTATGCCAAGCGAGGCCCCTTTTCGCAGGTGTGGCCGGGTAGGTTTCGCTTTGCAGCCGTGGCCGGATGTGTTGCTGTGCAGTGGCGTCCTTTGAGAATGCCACAGCCAACGAGTCACTGCAGGCGGCACGGATGACATGAACTAACTTCAGGTTCCGGCAGCACGGCTCAAGGATTGGATGATGAGGATGAAGGCTTCGGTTCAACAGCATCGGGCTGTAGTTTTTGGCGTTGCGGTGGCGATGGGTGCTCACCTCTTGCGCCACGGGAACGAAACCGTCACTACAGCCGCAAACACGAGACTCCCACCTCCATCGTTGTTGTTGAGCTGTAAGGCCCTTCTTGCCCAGTCCCCTGCGTGAGAGATGCAGCACGAGCTTGGTAGATTCGTTGGGTCGGGAGCTTCGGCTACTGTGTTGCATTGGGCCTGCAGTTCAACAAAAATAGGGGTCATGCTTCATGTGGGTCTTGGTTCGTTACTCTGACGACGTGTTGCAGCGCTGTTGTGTTACGAAGCAAAATAAGATGTATAGTTAAGCAGCTGTAAGCTCCAAACTCTGAGCCCTGAGCACTTTGAGCTTGGATGGCCAGGACAACACCAAGGCATTGTACAGAAAAAGCTTAGCGGCGGCCCAGCTGGACACGGAGGGGTCAGGGTCCCCAGCTCCTTGCAGGTCTCTGAAGGTGTACCCGTTCATTATGTGTGAGGCTTACAGTGCAGAACATATGCGTCTGCACGTACAGAGCCAGGTATGTACTGCTGGCCCAATATACCGACAGCAACCACAGGACCTGGGCCCTTCCGATAGGAAGAGCCGTCGCGGCAGCGGCAGCAGCCTAGGCTCTAAACTCCAAGTTAGGCCTAAATCCGAAACCCTGAAAAACCACCCAGAAAACTCACCAGAATGATGCAAGGAGGGATTTAGGAGTCGACGTTTCAGGGAATCCAGCCGGAGTTCCCCAAACTTCATCTCCCAGAGACGGCTTAGGGCCAAAGTTTAGGGTTTAGCTTCAAAAGCCCGTCATATATATATATATATAATCGTAATAATATATACATACATATATATATATATAGATATAGATATATAAACCCTATCTAAGCCGTGAAATCACCAGCAAAAGGAACCCGAGGCCTCAAATCAAACCCCTAAGCCCGCTAACTAAAGCCCGAGCTCCCTGAGCCCAAAATCCTAGGCCCTAAACTTCGAAACCCAAAATCTTAAGGCTTACTTTAGGAAACCCTTATATTAATTTATACTAATATTTAATGTCATTTAATGTTTGTAGAACCCTTGTAAAGCACCTTACTGAAGCCTTGAAACCTGAAGCGCACACCCTCAACCCTGAACCCTACTGTAATCCCTAGACACCCAAAACCCTGAACCCCAAACCCTAAACCCCATGCACTCAAAATCCTAAACCCTAAGCCCCAAGCCCCATGCTCGCAAACCTGAACCCTGAACCCTCTAAGCCCAAAGCCCTGAACCCTGAACCCCAAACTGAAATCCTTGAAAACCCTAATCCAGATAAGCCCTAAACCTCCCAGGGCGTCTGAGGCGGCTACCTTTTCTCGGTGGGTTTCTTGAGAACAGCATAACAAAGAATCCCATAACGGTAGGTTATTTGGGGTGAAGGCCCTAAACCTCAGAACCCTAAACCCTAAANNCTAAAACCCCTAAACCTTAAACCCCAAACCCTAAAACCCTTTTTCCTAAACCCTAAGACCCCTAAACCCTAAAACCCCTAAAACCCCTAAACCCTAAAGCCCGACCTTTTAATGTGAGCCGAGAGGCTCCGGTGGCGCGTCCGTCGGCGCTTTGGCCGCGGTGGAGCTCGACCTGCACCAACCCAGAGACTCCAAAACCCCTTAATTAAGGAATATACCTTAAATGATCTTAGGAATCCTGTTATAATTTAGGAATATACCTTAAATGATATTAGGAATCCTGTGGTAATTTAAGGTATATTCGTTAATTAAGAGGTTTTGGAGTCTCTAGGAACTTTTTTCAATGGTATCCCGAAAAAGGAACTACAATGGAGACTATAGGGAGTTTCTTAGTAACGGCATACATCGCTTTCTTGATGAGTGACCCCGAGTCAAGGGAGTTTGTTAGTAAGGGCTTACACCGCTTTCTTCATGAGTGACCCGAGTCAAGAAAATTGACAATCTTGACAGTAAAGCTCTCGGGCGCTTCCTTATGTAGAATGTAGCTGGTCTTTACTAGTATGAGGATCTCTATAGGTAAGGCATCTGTTTAAGGCTTATCCGGATCCCGGAAGCCGTTTCCTAAACCTCGAACACCATAATATAGTGACCTTCACCCCATAGGCCCCAACTCCAAGCAACCCTATAAACCAAAAGCCTCGCGAAGCCGTCACTGCAGCCAAGCCCCGTGGAATGGAAGCCTACGTCCCCTCCTCATCGTGAGGGTGAAAAACCCTGTGTACAAGGGCCATCATCGCTGCGAGCCCGGCTCTAGCATATTATAGCACACATCTATAGCACGGAACCCTACGTATGAGTACTAATCGAGGTATTTCTGCAGGCTTCGATCTTCACTTTAGTCTCCAACTACCGGTTCTTATGCATTGGGGCCAGAGCCCCATACGCCGCGTCCTCGGCCTTGAAGCTGCAACCAAACTCTGCCAGCCCAGAATCCACCTATAGTCTCCATTGTAGCTTTTTTTGGTTTAACCAATTATATATGAAGGATTTTACACGGTATCCCCAAAAAGGAACCACAATGGAGACTATAGGCAGAATCGAACCCAGAATCCTGAAGAGCTAGGCACGGTGTCATATATGAAAGCGTTCAATCCTGAGAAATCTGCATAACTAACACACTTCACAGAAGCACTTTATTGCCCCATGGCATCCTACCAAACAGAGTATAACACCCACTTGCTTGAGGAGAAAAGCTGACGAATCTTGGTCTCCGACGGCTCGACGGTGTGGTGGATGAGCTCATCCATCTAGGTGGAGGGCTTCGGCAGCAGTTTTAAGTGTACATTATGGAAGGGTTTTCTTAAACATCCGCGATTTACGGTTTCATCCTCTTCTTGGAACGGCTTAAGCATGTAGTCATCGAAACAAGAAAGCTACCCATTTTAAAGTCAACATCATATCAGGGCCCCGGGGTCCCTTGCGTGCTGAACCTACGAACTGGGAGCAGCGGGTTTAGGGTTGAGGGTTTTTAGGGTTTTTGGGGCTTTTGTGGCTTTTGGGGCTTTTTAGGGTTTTTAGGGTTTTAGGGTTTAGTGTTTAGAACTTGTAGGAGCTGAGCTGCAGCCACAAAGCGAAGAAAGCCAACCCCTTTGAGCCCAGCACTCCAATGGAGGGGCCTTCATAATTCAGCCCATGAAGTGCTCGTGACGGCTAGTGAAGAGGGTTTTGGGATACCGCGGCCCCAGGTGAATAGCCTTACCCGAAACCCTAAACCCTGAACCAACCCTAAACCCTAAACCCTAAACCCTGAACCCTAAACCCTAAACCCTGAACCCTAAACCCTAAACCCTAAATGTCTGAGGCGACTGGAGGAGGCCAGAGCTGACCTTATGCGCCTGGCCGTGCTGGAGCCAAGCAATCGCGAGGCTTTGCTCGTTTGAGGGTTCCCGGTTTAGGGGGTTTAGGGGTTAGGGTTTAGGGTTTAGGGTTTAAAGTTTAGGTCTAGGGTTAAGGGTTTAGGGGCTCCTTTTAAAGGGTTCCTGAAATTAAAGACGAGATCTCTAAGGCTTCCTTCAGGGTCTTGGTTTTCAGGTTCAGGGTGTTAGGGCTGTGGGTTTTGGGTGTAGGTTGTGGGTTTCATGGCATTAGGTTACTATAGAGATTACGGGGCTTAGAGTTTGGGATTCTTGGGCTGAGGCTTTAGGGATAGGACAGGGCGTCTAGAGCTAAGGTTATAGATGGTTGTAGAGTAGGATATACCCTGCTTCTCTGATCGAGACAACATGTTCTGGCGGTTTAGGGGGCATTGCATTGCGTTAACGAGTAGTCCTGACAGCACTATTTCCCATGCAAGCACGGCGCAAAGCCATCCTCGTGGCCAGCATTACAAAACCCTCGTCGGGCTTGTGTTTCTGTAGGGTTTAGAAGTTGGCGTGTAGGGGCTCTAGACTTTAGATTCAGGGGCCTCGCGAATCAGCATAGGGCTTGTGTGGTCGTACGTTTTGATATTATGTCGTCGTGTTTTTTTTTTTTGGTTTCAGGTTTGGGCGTTCGTGTCTGGTCCAGAGCAGAATGTTAAGCCTGCAAAGGCATGACCCAAGGCATGACCTTCAAAGGTAGAGTAAGGCTGAAGGCCTTATAAGCCTTAGCGCCCGAAACATTGAACCCGAAACCCTCAGCGCTGTACCCTTTGCCCTAGACCCCACACCCTCAGCCCATGCCCTCAACCCAAAAACCGGATGCTCAAACACGAAACCCACTCAACACAAACCTACTTGCCCACAAGCTAACATGGAAGCCTACATAATCAGGTAAGGTTCCCTTCTAGTCCCTCAGTTGGCTATAGTATACTATGCCTCGAGACCCTATTCCAATTATGAAGGCCCCTGTCTTGGAAACCCCAAACCTTGAACCTTCGACCCGAAAACTAGACATCACCCTAAACCCTAAACCCTAAACCTTCGACCCGAAAACTAGACATCACCCTAAACCCTAAACCCTAAACCGGGCCTGAACCTATGATTTGTGCAGGCCCGGGAGCTGCTAGTGAAGGTGAAGGAACGACTGAAGGACTCCCGGTTAAGGCGGTTGAGGGCTTAGGGTTCCGATGGTTTAGGGCTTAGGGCTCCTCGAAGAGATGAGGGATTCCTGCGAGGGTTCTTCCGAGGGATCTATGGAGGTTTTGAGACTTAGCTTTTTCAGGTTCAGGGATGGCCGGATTTGGGAATACACAAATTGCTTCGATACGCGGGAGGTAGATAGACTCCTATAACTATAACCGATGGTGCCTTAAATGACGTTCAACAGTTGCATGTCATTGGGAGGCCAGGCTCTGCACCAGCTGGCGCGACACCAGCGCTGGTATCCGCTGTCTTGAAACATGGTTGTACCTATTTTGTCTTTTCTATGCTCATGACGATTGTCGTTAATACTGTTATGATGATGCTTCTGGTTCGTTCCACTTTCCTTTTCATTTGTGTACGAAAGTCGGAAAATCCTCAACCCCCCGAAGCTCCCTAAACCCTAAACCCCTAAAAACAAAACCAAACCCTAAACCCTAAACCCTAAAACACAAAGCTAAACCCTAAATGCTTAGATATGCGATCGCGGGCGCAGCGAAACGAACGAAGACCATAAATAGGACCTGAAGCAGCAAGAGAAAGAAAGGCCCGTTCTGGCATTAGGGTCCCTTTTTAAGGGTTTTGGGTTTAGGGTTCTTGATTTAGGGTCCGTTTTTGCGGGTTCCTTAAAGGGATCTATAGGGGTTTCTACAGGGTTTCTATAAGGCTACAAGGGTACTACAGGGGCTCTACATGGGTAGGTCTTTAAATCAGGGTCCCTTTTAGGGTCCTTTTTTATGAGTACTTTTTTCGGACCTCATCAGGACATAGTACGGTAGGAGCCAAGATACAAGTGGGGCTTCTGAAACTGTGGGTTGCCCGTAAGAGCTGTTTGATGATCCAGTTGTCTTTTTGCCAGGGTTGTCCATGGAATTAGGGCTCCCTTATTGAACGAGTACCTCGCCATAAGACTCTTGTTTCCTTTCTTCTCTGCAACTCTCAATAAACCCACCGCTTCATTCGACCCACATCCTAGAGTACTAGAGCAGCCGTGCGTTGCGGAAGTGGGCGGTTCAGTGAGTGCGTACATGCAAGAGTGCCCTAACCTCCCAGGTACCTACTATATAGGGTACTAGAGCCCCTAGGGCCCTATATAGTAGGTACCTGGAAGGTTAGGGGTGTGTCTGGGCTGGTCGAAGTGTGTGCGTGTTTGTGAATGTGAGCCTCTGCGTCGCGAGCTGGCAGAGATACCATGACAGATGTCGATTACACTGGTAAGGCAACCAAAGCAAGATTCCAGTCCTCATTGCATGGACTTCCACCAGGGTCGAGACATGTTCATGTATGGTCAGACTCGACTCCAGCTCCCCAACTTCTCTAAATCCATGGGCGTGTAGGGTTTAGGGTTTAGGGTTTAGGGTGAAGCTGAGTTGTGGGAGTAGGTAGCACTGGTGGTGTCGGGCCCCAGCAACGATGCGAACGCCTGCGCACCAGCGCCGAAACGAGGCTTTCTGCTGCCATGAAGGGCGGCCTCTACCAGGAGCAGCACAAGAAGACACTTGGCAGCGACTGGGAGGTTTGGGAGGGCTGGGGGGCTTCCAGGTCCCCAACAAAGATTAGGATTAAAGGATCCGTCGGACCCCGGGGATGCTTCAAGGGGAGTGGGTGCCAGGGATCCTTATAGGGAGCCTTAGGGGATGGATGACATTCCCCCCCCCCCCCGTAACAAGAGCCATAATTAGGCTTCTTGATGGGGGGAGCCTTGGTTCGGGAGGTCTTTTTTTGGGGGATCTTTGCAGTTCGGGTTTACTTGTTTGACACTGATTGCCTCGATAAGTTCCATGGTCCCATGGTCATCACATCACCAGTATCATTATTGCTATCTATTTCGATCTGCGGGTCGCTGGATGCCGTTGTAACCAATATCATACCATAGTTACCATACCATAATGAAAGTCATTGCAAAAAGTGGTTGGTATCGAAGTTGTGGGACAAGTCTAGTGTCTTTGAGGCTCTGGCTCAGGGCTGACGGGTGTTTGTGGGGCCATTGGGTTGGCTGTACTGCGTTGTTGAGTATACTAGGTGCCGTTCGAAGTGCGATGCGCGTGAAGTGTCGTGGAGCAGAAAGTCTGTGTGGCAGTACAACATTTGGGTCAACGGCACGGCATAGGCATAGACTGCAACGAAAGCCTTAAGACCCTCAGCGCCGAGCTGCGTGAAGCTAAGTTTTTGGATGTTTGAATCCTCAGGAGAGTCTCCCAGTCACCTGCCAAACTGTGCTCTTCCCAGGCACGGAAAGCTGCAAGCTGCATACGAGGAAGAGGCGCGTCTTCCGACTCGACTTGGTCCAAAAGGCTTTCCCCCGTCATCGTGGGCATCCTCATGCTCGCTGTCGTGTGCCTCCAGCCTCCTGGTCATCATCACAATCAGCGTCAGGATGCCATCATAACCACTAAACCACTGACATCACCGTGATCACGGGCACGGCCATCAAAGCTCCCGAGGCACAGAGGGTTGCCTTTTCATGTCCTCATTGGCAGGTCAAGCGACGGAAGGAAGCCGGGGAGGACGAGATCAGCTTCGAGGAAACTTGGCAAAGATAGATAAAACATGGCACCCCCTAAGTACTAGAGCGCTGGTACACTTTAGCAACCCCGTCTGCTGTGCTTCTACCCAGCAATTCAACCCGGTCGAGCCTTGGTTTTAGGGATCTTGGGGTTTCAGCAGTAAGGCAGAAGAGTGTATCCCTCCATGTCCAGCCGTGAGCCTTCGGGTAGCGACGATGGCTTTGGTATTTGCATTCAGCATTTCAAGAGCGCAACTCGGGAGTGCTGGCATCGCGGCAGCCACAAGTCGGTGTGGTGGCTTCTTCTATGTGCGACCACCTGAGTTCTTGGGCTCAGGTTCTGCAATCTTATTGAAATTTCGGGGGTGAGGGTCATGTTTGTATCACAAGCTCTTGTCCCAACCAGGACTTTGCCAAAAAGGCGAAGGAGAAGGAGGAGGAGCTGGAAAAGAAGCAGAAGGAGCTTTATGGACTTGGAGGGCATCGTGGGAACAGTGGCCTTCCTTACACAGCCCTGCTTTCGAAACCCAATGTGGGTGAGTCAGTTCAGAGTTCCGTATATATATATATATTATATATATATATATATATGTAGATACACACATATACATATACATATATATGTATATATACTGGATATGTATATACCTCTGTGTGTTGATTTACGTATGGTCTGTTTATATATATATATGTATATGTATATACCTTTATATGTAGATATCTATACACACACACACAACACACACATAACATATATATATATATATATATACACCGCATGTGTGCGTTGTGTGTTTTCTTGACAGTTTTGGGCAGCAAGGAAGGCTAGTCGCCAGAGTCCTCTCATCATGGAGGAACCAGATGATGAGAACCCCTGCCAGGGGAAGTTTCACCTGGAAGGGAGTAGGATAGTAGGTTCGTCTTCAGGGCCCCTTGCTATGAATCCCATCTTTTTGGTGTCAATAAATTGCCAGGGATCCTCACTGTGGATCCCATTATTTCGGGGTCATGGGATCAGGCCGGGAACCCTAAGCCCTAAACCCACATGATCAGGTCAGGGAAGGAAGGCATTACGAGCTGGGATTAAGGCTGTACGGATTTCGCTGGCTTTATGCAGGGGCTTGCGGCTTTTGAGTTTTAGGGGTGTGGGTTTCAGGGTTTGACGAGTGGTAAACAAAGCTGACAGCTATTACTGCAACAAACAGGAACTGTTGTGATGTGGCACCTGCAGTACTGTGCGATTATTTATTCACAGTGAACCAGGTGTTTCGATGAAGTTGCCAATACCACCGCCAGCAGAGTCATCCTCCTCTCAGCAGCAGCATCGTCATCAGCTCGTGTTGCGCAGGGGCTTTGTGTGCAATGTGGGAAGCGGAAATGCAATTTCGTGGCAGAAGGCCTTTCACCCTATGTAGCAGCAGTTAAGCAAGCACAACATCAAAGGTCCCTCCGCCCAAAGTTGCAGGCACCCGTTGCCGTGGGAGCGAACCCAAAATCACGAAGGGGCCAGTTTCTTTGAGAGAAACAGAAAGTAAAGTGCCTCAAATGAACCCCTTGCATGCTGGAATCCCGCTGTTTTGCCGAACAATGACCAATATCATCCGTGAGGACTCCTCATTAGAATCATACCATGATATACTCCAAAACCGCTAGATCTTTTTGTTAAGGCCCCTATAAATCCGGCAGAAGATCCCCGAAAGGAGGATGCCAAAAAGCGAAAGGAGGAAGAGCAGCTGGAGGAGGAGAAGAGGCCCGGTTGTGGATGGTCCAAAGTACACGGTACGTAATATTTAACCTTATCCTTCTCTAATACAAACTATCTCAAGTATAGTGGCATATATCCCGAAAACCTATTCTGATTGTGAAGGCTCTGTAGCAAGTTGAGAGTAGCGAGGGGTTTAAGTATGATATGAGGGCCTTTTGAGTGCGGGAGTAGTTTAGATCGCCATGGCTTCGCGAGAGATTGAGGGGGGCAAGGTTTGAGATTACTAGGGTTTGCACAACATAAGACTTCCTTGAGTTGTGGGGATTTGTGAGCGCCTCTTACGGCCTATCTCCAGCGACCAGCTAGGGCAGATCACGATAGCAACACCCTGTGAAATTCCCTACGACCCCCCCAACACTCCTCACTCCCAAAACCCCTAACCCTAAACAGCAACCCCAAAAGACTGTTGCAAGAGTGTCTTGGAGGCAGCTCGCCCTAGAAAACGCCCGCCGCGCAGCGGACGGAAAAGCCGAGCTCTCTTTAGAGGCCTGGAACTTTCAGCGACTTCGGCTCAGGTGGTGTCGGCTTTGGGTTTAGGGTTTAGGCCAGGGCTGAACAAGGGGGGGCTCTGAATAGTTAGTAGTTATTAACTGTTTCCCTGTCTTCTGATACCTGTGTAATTGTACTGTAGGACGCACAATAACCGGCATGTAGTTGATCTACTGCTCAAGGCTCTTATATTCAGAGGGGTGTAGAGCTTCCAGAAGATGCGGCTTCAGAACGGGTGAGGTTCCGACGGCCTTCAGAGTTTTCGAGAATTCAGGGTTTAGGGTTTAGGGTTTAGGGTTCCTCTCCGCCTTGCTTCCAAAGGGATTCCCAACTGCCGTGACTGGTGAGCAGTGGGTCAGCGCGCTTGAGGTTCTTAAGGCAAAATTTCGACGGTTGTTTGTACATGTACTCATCATTCGCAGAGTTTTGTCGGGTCCTTGGTAGGTACCTAGAGTTTCGCATTTATTTGCACTTAGCCGCATCTTGAAGGCTTCCTTTGTGACACCTCTATCCCGCTGACCGGCTCGATGACTTGCCAAGAGGGCTCCTTATCATGGTGGGTTCAGGGCTTGGGGCTCAGAGCTCAGCATTCAGAGTCTAGGGGTTCAGGGTTTTAGGGTTGAGGGGGTCCAGGGTTCAGGGTTTAGAGTTTAGGGTTGAGGAGGTTCATGAAGGCGGGTAATACCTTGGTTTTTTTGGCAGAGTTCGGATGCTCTTCTTGTCGAAGCTCCGCCCTTCAACTTCCAGAAGCCTCCTGAACAGGCTGCCCTGTCCACGCCGCGAAGTTGGCTACATACCCTTAAAGCCCTGAAGATGCCCTTATAGTTATAGAGCCTGTATAAAACCCTAGACCTTAAAGCAGTATAGATAATTACCCGTTTTTGGAGCCCGGATGGACACACTTATGGAACCTCTC
Organism: Symbiodinium sp. CCMP2456; assembly: GCA_905221635.1. NCBI lineage: Eukaryota > Dinophyceae > Suessiales > Symbiodiniaceae > Symbiodinium > Symbiodinium sp. CCMP2456. Next base: position 16,346 of record CAJNDV010001547.1, read on the forward strand.
TCGTTATCCGGATCCTAAACCGTGAAATCCCGAGAACGACGAGCCTTACTTAACGAACGTACGTCGAAAAGGGGAGATTTGACTCTGAGTTCAACACCCCCACTAGCAAGGCAAGCCCTTGGAAGCATTACAAACTACAATTACCCTAAACCCTAAACCCTAAACTACAATTGTAGAACCCTAGGCCCTAAACCCTAAACTACAATTCTACAATTGTAGAACCCTAGGCCCTAAACCCTAAACTACAATTCTACAATTGTAGAACCCTAGGCCCTAAACCCTAAACTACATTTATACAACCCTCACAGAACCCTTACCACAACCCTCAGGACTTGATCTCCCGTGCTCCCAGAGCCAGTCTGAGTCTCACTCCGCATGAAGCTTCCTGAGCTACTTAAAGGATCATGGGACTTAGTAAGTATAGGGTTATAGTTAAGGTAACTATACTTATAACCCCAATTAGGGGACTTATAACCCTACTTACTGAGTCCCATGATCCTCCAAGTAGGGGGGTGTTCTCTGGTCCGAGCTTCAGGGAGGCTTCCCCTAAGCTGCAATCTTCAGTCCCCTACTGCAAGAAAGAGAGAGAGAGAGAGAGATATATATATATATATATATAGAGAGAGAGAGAGAGAGACAGAGACAGAGACAGGGACAGAGACGGAGACGGAGACAGAGACAGAGACAGAGAGAGTCCGAGCGAGCAGGATTGGCGGGCCGAGGTCGCCAAGAAGGCCCTTGGGGGTTTAGGGGTGTAGGGGCTAAGGGGTTTTAGGGTTGTAGGGGTTATGGCTTCAGAGTGCCTCATTGAAAAGAACGCGGCGTAGAACTGGTTACAACCCTCTATGATGGGTGTCTAGCCGTCAAAACGATGACTAGGCGTCATATAAGCCAGCATCTGAAAACTATCGCGGCCTCTCCAAAAACTCATCTGGTAGTTTAGGGTAAGGTCGAAGCTGCTTTGGGGGGAGTTTTGCTGCAGAAGATGTTGTGTTGGGGCTTGCGATTTCAGTGCCAACTTTTCCTCAGACTCCTAAGATTCCGTAAGGGTTTAGGGTTTGGGGGTTCCGATTTCATTGCCAACTTTTCGCAAGGTCCATGAAACCCTGAAGTAGACTAGTAGAGCACCGCGTTTCATCCATCTCCAACACTGGCTGCACCTGATTCAGAGGCTGTTGCGACTGTCTGTCAATGCTTGGAGGTAACTGCTCCTCGGGTTGCCTTCCTGATCTGAAGTTGGACCTTGCGCATGCGTGGTCCTAGGAGTAAGTAGATGATGATTATCTAAGCCCTGAACCCTCAACCCCCTACTGTAGAACCCTAAACCCTCCACCCCTAGACCCTTCAACCCTTGAACCCCTGAACCCTAGACCCATTTCGCTGAGCAGCTTGGACGCTTACTTCTCTCATGGATCAATGTGGGGGGCCAAAATGATTACCTAGATTGTGTTGGGATGTATGCATGGCTAGATGGATGGATGGATAGCTAGATAGATAGATAGATAGATAGATAGATAGATAGATAAATATAAACAATATATATATATATATATATGTATATAGATAGATAGATACACACACATACTTGTTTATTCATCTATGCATCTTGTGTATATATATATATATATATGTATATATCCACACAGATATTTAGAAAATATTACATATACGTTCCATGCCCTAAACCCTGAAACCCTGAACGTAGGGTGTGGACATGAGACTTGGCCAAGCGAGTGATAGGGGCCTGCATAATTAGAATAGGGTTTTGGGGCCCGTTATAGAATAATTCTAATATCCATCGATCTATATATATATATATATCTCTCTCTCTCTCTCTCTCGATCTATCTATCTATCTGTCTGTCTATCTGTCTGTCTATCTGTCTGTCTGCCTATCTATCTACCTATCTATCTCCTGTTTATAGAAACCCGTCTGGAAGCCCGGGAGCCCCCGAGTCTCCAGGCGCAGGAAGCCCGGAAGCGCGCGGAGGAGGCAAGGGCAGCGACAAGAGAAGCCATTCCCAGTTAGGGTCTGAGGGTTTCAGGGTTTAGGGCTTTAGGGTTTGAGGGTTTCGGGGTTTAGGGTTGTAGGGTTTTTTGGGGGTTTAGGGTTTAGGGTTTTAGGTTTAGGTTTCACAGGTTTAGGGTTCATACTACCACCATCACAGCAAGAGCAGTAGCGGCGACGACGACAACAACCACAACAACAGCGACAAGTGACAAGTGTTAGTACTTGTGCGAACAGGAGTACTCGTAATCGCACCGGCACTAGCACTGGCATTCGCATTGATTAGCACCAGCACCAACAATAGTGCCACTGCTGCTGCTACCATTCCTAGCTGCAGCTGCTGCGACTGCTTCCTCTTGTACTACCACGACCACGACGCCTACTGCTGCTACTGCTACTACTGCGACTACTGCTACCGAAGGTAATGCTACCGCTGCTGCTGCCACTACCGCCATCGCTACCGCTACCGCTGCCGCTACCGCTACCGCTACCGCTACCGCTACCGCTGCTGCTACTGCTGTGATGCTGCACGCCACTGGCTGTCTCCCCGAATGCCAGCCACCACCCGGGTTCAGCCCCTACTCTAAATTCTAGAACCCTGCAGCCCACATCCCTAGCTGTCAAACGTAAGCTGCAAGCAGTCCCCAAACCTAATCCCAAACGAAATCTCCTAGCCTTCACCACTCACTTGAACCCGGCAGAACTGAAGACCCCAAGAACACCTCGAAGAACACCCTTAGACCCCGTGGATCCCTCAGCAAAGGTATTGTGCCTATATATATATATATAGCGCGTCTAGTGCAATTGAACAGATTTAAAATATAGAATGCAGTATGATAAAACACAGAAACATCCAGCGCGCTATAGATAACATCGCAGAATATCGTGCAGTACAAAACAAGAGCAGTTTCTATTCCTTTCAACATTTACATCTATCTCTCTCTATTTTTCTATTTATGCATGACAAATTGTCGGTATATTCCTCGAGTAGGGGGTAGTCGGCTCTCTTGGTCCTGGCAAGGTTGTGAAGATGGACGAGGCAGAGTTGGACGAGGAGGAGAGCGACGATGCAATAGGGATTTCAGGTTTTTTAGGGCTCTGAGTTTAGGATTCAGGGTTGTGGGTTTTTGAAGTTTTCAGTGTTTTGGGGTTTGAAGTCTAGTCTAGGGTTGAGGGTTTTAGTGTTTAGGGTTTGGGTTTTAGGGTTCAGGGTTTGGTTTGGGGTTTGGTTAAGGTTCAGGGTTTTGGGGTTTCGAGTTTAGGGTTCAGAGTTTGGGGTTGAGGGTTTGAGTGTTTAGGGTTTGGGGGTCAGGGAACCAAGAGACTGAATCCTGCTTCCGGCGTTGGGTTCTTTTTTGCAGGGGTTCTAGATCATATTCTATATATATATATATGTATATGTGTGTGTGTACATATATATATATATATATGTACATATATATATATATATATACACACACACAGACATAGAGTCTTGCTGGGCTTGATAGGTGCTTATTATGGGAGTTTGGGACCTTAGGCCTGCGAGTTGCCTTCTACGCACCCCGAAGCGAGGTACCCCACATGTCAGCAGCGGCCCGGAACCCCAAAGAGGAAGTCGAAGTCCCCAACCCTAAACCCTAAACCCTAAACCCAACATGCTCCCAGTCCCTGGGTCCCTGTTGGGTCTTTTGCGGGTCGGGGTTGGCTGGGATGTAGCCATGCAGCCCAGCACTCTCGTGGGTTGCATGGGCGTTTAGAGTGACTGTGACAAAGCGTGGTGAAACAAACTGTAGAGCCCCTAAAACACCCGAGTGTCGGGGACCCTCATGGGTAGTTCTCTAAAGGGTCCCTTTTGCGGTCCCCAGTATGGTACGGCACCCTTATAAACAGAACCCTAATTTGGAGAGCCACCCACACAGAACCCTAAAATTACCCCTATAGAAACCCTTATTGACTACTTATAGATCCTTAGAACTACCCACATCATTCCTGGCAGCGGGCTCGCAGATCTCAAGTCCTCCTTTGACACCCCGAAGCTAAACGTTCAGCCGACAAAGAGACACCATCTACCCTCAGGTAGCATAGGGTTTAGGAAGTTTAGGGTGTAGCGGTTTAGGGTTTAGGCTTCATCTTAAACCCTGGAGGTTTATCCAAACCCCGCAACCCCCAGAGGACAAGAAGCTGCTGAAAGAGACCAAGCTGGCTCCTTGGAGACCGCGGGTGCTTTGATGCTGCGCGTTCTTGTTTTTGGTGACATCAGTGTGGGGGTGAACTTGCTCGTGTATATTGATATGCCTCTATCTCTGTACATCTATCTATCTATCTATCTATGTATCTATCTATCTATCTATCTATCTATCTATCTATCTATCTATATATGTACTTATATGCATACATGCATACATATATATATATATATATATGTGTGTATACATATATATGCATACATGCATACATATAAATATATAAGAATAGACACCTATGTCTACATGTGTGTGTGTATATATGTACATACAGAAGATAACTGTACAATTCTGTGTGCACATGTCTGTATATTTACGTATGCACACCTTTGTTATATGTATGTAGCTCTAGTTGCTCTAGTTATACAGGCCAACGAGAGTTACGGTGACAGTAGTGATGCTTGTGCAGTCCCAACTGATTCCCTCACAAAGTGTGCAGCAAAGCAGGTGTATGTGAGTGAAGCTCAATGGGGTAAGGTTGTGTTAGTGTTTGGGGTTCAGGATTCCGGCAGCCATGCTGCATCGCTGGAAGCGTAAACCCACCAACCCGAATTTGCCACCCCTTTTCTGCACTTGATAGGCGAAGCCTCTGGTGGAAGCTCTCGGGAGACTGTGAAACACTGAGAAGAATGCTGGTGGTTTGGATAATCGGTTATGCCATGCGTGAGGGTTCCCATCTGCATATGTACATATATGCCTATGTATGTATGTATACAAGCAAACGCACAGACATACCTACGTACATACCTACGTACATACCTACGTACATACCTACATTGCATGCGTGCATGCATGCATGCATGCATGCATGCATACATGCATACATTCTTACATACATAAGATACATACATACATACGTACATACTACCACACAGAAGCTCCTCCAAAGCCCCATCCTTCTGAATCTGTACTACGGAGATTGAGCTCGACCCTGAGCCTGAGCCTCGGAGATGCAGCCGAGGGAGAAGGGCTACTACCACGGCCGGCTTGGCACTGCTGTGCCCTCGGGTTCTGCATTAGGCAGCTGTTTATCGCCATCGAGTTCAGGGCTCGGGGTCCGTATGACAGCTTTACAGAGCTTCGTGTTTGGGCTTTCAGAGGCGTGCGGGTTACTGCAAAAGCGACATTGTGATAATCACCGTCCTCCGCGCTTGTTGCAGCGTTGTCGGGCGCCTCGTTCGAAGCTTTGAGGCCGAAACGCTGTTGGTGGTCTACAATCACATGCTCTTGAGGTTACCAGGGAATGCCACGAGCTAGTCTTGAGCCGCACAGTCTGTGTGAAAGGAGCCCCAGATGTAGTGTTAGTGTATTTATCCCTGGACAGCTCGAGTCGAGAGCACGCAGCGTCACGAAACCCTAGACCTACCCCTACATACACCCTACAATACCTGTTAAAAGACCTTACATGACCCCTGAAAAGGAAACCTATAAAAGCGTTACATGACCTTTAAAAGGAAACCTATAAAAGCGTTTCTGTGACCCTTGAAAGGAAAACCTCAGACCACACCCTCCGAGGACTGGTTTGCCCAGATTGAAATCTTCAAGCCACCGCGGTTTAGGGTTTAGGGTTTAGAGCGTAGGGTTTAGGGTTTGGGACCTGAAATGTGCGGCCATAGGGTCTCATAGAGGGATCTTAGTTAGAAAAGTGTTTTGTGGGATGTTATATACTGTAGTTTCAAGCATTGATGGGGAGCCTTGTTGCAAGAGTCCCTCAGAGCGGCAGCCGCTATCACGCGACGGCAGACAGAAAGGCCTCCAAAGCAAGGCCGTCCCCAAGGAGCACTCCGACGGGATCCCAAGCCCTACCAGAAAACCACTACAACCTGCCGTTGGTTTAGGGTTTAGGGTTTAGGGTTTAGGGTTTACGGTTTAGGGCAGACGTTTGCAGAGGTGCTTAACATATGTCCCTACAGAAGTTATTGCCACCCTACGAAGCGATAGGTTGTGATGTGTTTATGTAAAGTCTTTCTGGTCCGAGACCTTCGGGGCTCTTATGAGGTAGCTATATTCTGACAGTTTGAACTATTCAATCGATGGGTTTTTGGGAAGTACGAGGTAGACTCAGGTAGACCCCGGCCGCGCCTTTGAGGTCCTTTCAGACGCTGCCCCAAAGCCGCAGCTGGCTCTGCACCCAGTTTCTGGCCAGCCGCCGTTGCAAGCAGTGAACAAGGCTTTACAATAGGGGCCTAAATAACTACCAATACTATTTTTTGGGTGGTTCCTTGTTAGAATTATACTACAAAGGAGCCCAAAACTCTATTCTAATTATGAAGGCCCCTACATGAGGGGTTTTGGAATCCTAAATCCTAAACCCACCAGATCGGACATGCCCATCCCGCTCAAGCGACTCATTCGGCACATGGTGTTGTGATAGGAATCTGCGGTGGTCGCTGGACGACCACTAGCAAGAGCACCGCTTAACATAGTAAGCTAATGTAGGGGCCTTAAATCTAGGCGCGGCCACAATTGACCTACCTAAATAGGCCCTTCTGACCCTGCCCAAGTCTTCTTGTTCAGAAGTTGCAGAAGTTTGGAAAGCGGTGTGAGGGGTGATGGGGGAGGGGTCGCGGGGGTGGGGAGGGGGGGGGGGCAATAACGACATGCTCGACCGCTTTCATGTTGCCCATCCTTCAGCTGTGGCTGACATGCAGACTCCTCCGCGAGCCCGTTCCCGCTCCGCCATAGAGTGTGGAGTTCGCACAGCTGCGGTCGGCGGTGTCGCTGGCGACATGGTTCCACAGCAGGCTGCGGCGGCGGAGGCGATCAGTCTTGGAGCCGGCGTAGTGGCACGGTCGACAACATGTGAAAAAAGATGCAAGAAGTCATACCGTCCACATTGCGAGTTTCGGCCTCTGAAAGAGATTAAAGTCAATCCCGTCTTGGTGGAACATGTGTTTCGGTTCTCTTTGCGCTGGCATCATGATGCCAACTTCGAGTGCCTGAAGCAGAAAGTCGGGAGCTTCCAGCAAACTCAAAGCTGAAAGTGGCCCGCCCTAAGCTTACATGTCAATGACTGCTGGCATGCACAGCGAAATCGGTAGGACAGCAATGGCCGCGCCAGGCCCTAAATACTTAACTATAGTATTTTGGTGGTTCCTTATTCTTATATTGATAGTATAATATACCCCAAAGCCTATTCTAATTGTTAGACCCCTAGAAAAAGCGTATAACCCCCGAACTGAACAACCACCCAAAACTTGTGTCTTAGACTGGGCTCGGGACTCGCGGAGGGCCAATTCTGAGGAGAGCTGCCCTTAATAATTCAAGAATAGGGCTTCGGGGCACATTGCACGACAAGTATAGTAAGGAACCCGCAAAACCCTGTTCTAATTATTATAAGGCCCCTACATTCGGCCGCTCCTTCGACCCGGAGCTCCCAACGTCTTACGAAAGCCTGAGGCCCCAAAGGTTTAGGGCTTTAGGGCTTTTGACATCATTTTTCCACACAAAAAAGGTATCAAACCCTAAACCCTAAACCCCTAAACCCCTAAACCCCAAACCCTAAAGCCCCATAGCTTCGAAGCCCCCAGCTGCAGCCTCAGAGAAGACTGACCCTAAGGCGTCGTCTTCGCCCTGGTTCTGGGTAGGGTTTATGGAGTTTTGAGGTTGGGAACGGGGAGTGGATCCCTGTGATCTACTCTCTCTTATAAGGTCCGTATCGTCCCAAATAACCCATTCCCCCGTTCCCTACGAAGAACCGCCTCGCGTGCCATGCTTACGGTGTATAGCCTACTTTCTGGTTCTAAACCCCAAACCCTAAACCCTAAACCCTAACCCCTCAACCCAAAAAGCGCCCCTACCAGTCAGTCTTCGCCCCGCAGGTCACCGACCCTTCCTCTCCGACGTCCGGCGCCGTGGCCGGCAGCGAGTGGAACCAGGCCGGGGGGCTTTAAACCAAAACTCTGCATCCTGAAGCCCCGCCCTTAGGGTTTAGGTTTATAGGGTTTAGGGTTTAGGGTTAGGGTTTTGGTTTAGGACTATACGATTTGCAGATATTCCGGATTCTGGTCTCCGGCGGGAACCCGTGAGGTAAGCTGCATTTCACGGAGCAGCCCTAAGGTGCAGGGAGTCCACGAGCCTTGTAGCCCGTCCTGGTGTCCTTGGCTTGCGCCTGTTGGATCTGGCTGACTCAAAGATTGCTTCGAGAATGATAGACTTGCCCTGGTTGACCGCCTCTGCATGTCGGGCTATGGCATCTGCACCGGAAGCAACACTGGTTCGAGCTGATTCAAGCAGTGTGTAGTGTTTTCCCGAAGCTCGCCCCGTCTGCTCCGTGCCCTGCCATGTTTCGCATTGGGCTGATCCGCACATTGCATCAGTGCAGTCGCCATGTCCGGATGTGCCGCGGTCTCTCAGGGGCTGAGGTGTGCCAGGCCGTGACTGCCGGCCTAAGCACCTTCAACATGGGTTTGAAGATGTGGCAGCTGCAAAACCCGAAGCCCGAGCAGCAGAAGTGTTTGCCCCCGCTGCATCTCGACATCCAGTCGCCGCCCGTTGGGACGAAGAAGATTCCAGCAGGCTTCCATCCCCTGCAATACTTGCGAGGGTTGCCGGAGCTGAAGGGCTACAACTTGGATGACTCACGCTTGACTTATGTTTGCCCAGACTTGAACAGCGAAATCGCAATCACAAGTGAGAATGACTGGATTCCCTACCTGCAGAAGGCTTCAGACGGATCTGCGCCCAGACTGGTGCTGCATTGCAAATGGTCTCTGAAAAAGAGGGCGGAGCAGACGATGTCAGATGTTTCGGAGAAGCTTCGCCAGTGGTCGAAAAACCTCCTGTTGAACAAGGATTCCCAGGATGCCGTCAGGCGAGCTGTCCAGTCGTAGCTATGCCGAGTTCAGTGGCCAGGGTGTGGTTCTGGAGGAATTGGGCTATGATGTAGACACTTTCAGTGAGGTGGTGGACAACATGGAGCTGCCAGAGAAGATTATGAAGGGATTGAAGCTTGCAGCTAAGGCCAAGCGCGGCAGCAACAAGGTGTTGCACGATATTTCGTTTGTGAATGGACTCCGCACTGCCTACTACCTGAAGATACAAGTGATTCCGGGCGAGGATGGTAACATCGATGCACTGCTTGCCATATATCGCTTTGATGCGAGAGAGGCGCAGGAGGGTGCCGTGACGGACATGGCCACAGAACAGCTGATCAAGAAGTACATTGAGCTCGATGCGACTCGTATTTGGAAGATGGAGGCTAAGCAGTTCATGAGCGAGTAAGTCTGGCGACGGATCAAGGTGTCTACTCTAGCCACTCGGCTTCTTCGATTACCCGTTCCAATGGCAAAGCTTTTGCTGGAGTGTGTGTGGTACATCGCTCACAGCACCAGCGGATCCAGCCAACCTAGCGTTAGACAGTGCCGATGATCTGAAAAAATCGATCCTGCCTCGATGTGCTGCTGACCTAATGCAGGGGCCTGAATAATTTTCAAGCCTATTGTAGGGGTTCCTCATTATAATTGAAGCATAATGGGCCCCAAAACCCTATTGTTATTTTTAATGCCCCTACCGTAGTTCTGATTTGTCGGGCTCGTCTATTCGGCAGACCCGACGCTTCTGGAGGGTTTGTTGGGATGGGTTAATATAGGGGCCATAATAATTACCTATACTATCTTGGAGGTTCTGTATTAGGGCTCTAGTATAATATACCCCAAAAGCCTATCTTTCTTAGTTATGTAGCTCAACTGCAGCTTTACATTCTACGGATGCACAAGTCATCTTAAGCTTCGTTCGCTTCAGACTTTGGTCCGAGATTCCCCAAAAGCCTTTTCTAATTATTACTGCCCCGACATCAAGAGAGGGCGCTCGCGATTGAAACTGTCGGACCTGGAGATAGAGCTCGGCTCTTTTGCTAGCCGCGAACCCGAGGTCCCTATGAAGCCCTAAACCCTGAAATGCAAACCCCGCAATGCCCCAAAAGCCTCACTCCCTGGTTGCGGGTTCAGCCTCGAACCCCCTACCCACTAAACCGCCCTAAACCCTAAGCCCTAAACCCTAAACCCTAAACCCCAACCCACTAAACCCCTGAAGCCCGAAGTCGAAAGCCTACGCTTTTAGAGCCCTGGCCAGGCCGGAACCTGGGAGGAGAAGGATGCCTCGCCCCTTCGGCTGTCGTCAAAGCATCGCTCGGGGGAGGGTTTAGGGTTTAGGGTTTAGGGTTTAGGGCAGAAGGGGTAACGTAGGGGCCTCAAGAATTACCCAGGCTATTTGGGGGGGGGGTTCCTGATTAGAATCATAATAGAATGGGCCCCAAAACCCTTTTCTAATTATTGAGACCCCGGCCGGCCTATCTTAACTTGAGCCCTTGGCGGCTTCTGTGTAAGCCCTTCTGTCCTTGGTCAGGCCTTGGGGATGAAAGGAACGAATAAAGGGCTCACGCTGGAAATCCTTAGATGCTTCGGCTTTCAAAGTGACGGAAGCTCAATGAAGGTGGCCCAGGATGTTGAAAGTTTTTGAACTTTCGTCTCATACCGGTACCTCTTCATCAATAGCTTTGGGGGCGCAGGTTGTTTCGGTCGGGATTTTGAGCTTGAAGAATGACGCCTTTCATTAGCATCGAAAGTGGCATCTAAGGGCTGGACTTAGCTCATGTGTTTACCAGGAATACCGTAAGAAAGTGCACTAGAGCGAGAACTTAAAGTGGAGCTGACTGCATCAAGGAGTCCAGCTCTAGGGCGACCAGCACCTGTTCCAGACCTTGAAGGGTTCCTAAGCCCTAAACCCTAAGCCCTAAACCCTAAACCCTACAACCCTACAACCCTAAAACCCTAAAGCCTAAAACCCTAAACCCTAAACCCTAAACCCTACACCCTAAAACCCTAAAGCCCTAAACCCTAAACCCTAAACGGCTGCTTGTTGAATGTATGGGGCTTGGGTGCAGGTTGGGAGTTCCGGGTCCGAAAGCCCAGGTCCTGGGCAAAGGAGCGCTTGAGCGCATGGCTTTGCCCTCAGCTTCGGCGTAGAGCCGGGATGTTCGGGCCCTGATTGATGGTAGGGTGTTGGGTTCAGGGTTTAGGGTTTAGGGTTCAGGGTTTTGGGTTTAGAGTTCAGGGTTTAGGGTTCAGGGTTTAGGAGTTTAGGGTTTAGGGTTCAGGGTTGAGGGCTTAGGGCTCCAGTATATTTTGATTGCATCCGCTATGGCTATGACCGGTGCTTTTCTTCCCGGTGTTGTTTGCAGGAACCACGGAGTATCCTGAGAAGGTCGGGTTTCGGTTGAGAGATCGGTGTCGTTCTGTTTGGGGTTGAACTCTTACCTCGAAACCCCCAATCATACACCCCAACATAGGGGCTTTAATAAGTACCTATACTATACTATTTTTCTTGGGGGGGGGTCCTTATTATAATTATAGTCGAATGTACCCCAAAACCCTATTCCAATTATTAAGGCCCCTACATATACCGGCCTAAATAATTAGAACAGGGCTTTGGGGCCCTATAATAATTATAGTAAGGGAACCCCCAAATCCGTATTCTAACCATTAAGGCCCTTGCACCCTGAACCCTGAAAATAGCCTTTATAGAACCCTTTAAGGAACCCTTTAAAGGAGTTCCAAAGACTTATTCAAAACAAATAATGGTCCCTAAACCCTAAACCCTCAAC
>CAJNDV010001547.1:36478-51355 GCA_905221635.1 Symbiodinium sp. CCMP2456
ATGTATGTATGTGTATATGTATGTACGTATGTACGTATGTACGTATGTATGTGTATATATTTATATACACACACGCACATACTTGTCTACATGCTCATGCGGTTATGCATTTACCTGTTTCTGTTTTTGTATGACTCACATGTGTATGCATGTATGTGTACATGTAGTACTGCACATATACCTGTGGAAGCATATGCAATATGTGCAGAGAGAAGCATTATGGCATGCGTGTAGAGAAGACTGTGTTACAGGCATGCATAAGTAAAGACCAGTACATATGCTCTCCCTCTCCTTGGTGTATATGTGTATGTGTATAGCATATGCACACTAGAGAGGCGTGCGCATGTGGTTGCGTGTTGCCAGGCCTAGTGATGAATTCAGTTTGAGTCTACATGAAGATAATACAGTGAAATGCCTCACCAGCATCATGTCTTGGGACTGGCACGGTTGTAGGTACGAAAGCAAGCCGGAAGCACCGCAAGAACCCTAGTCTCAAACTATACCCAACACATGTGTGATGCGTGTGTGATACTGTGTGTTGGAAAGTACTGCCAACTCTGGTGCTGAAGCTCGGTGTCCCGCGACCAATTTCGCGCAGGCTTGTAGGGTTTAAGGTTTAATTCAGGGTTGCAGAAGAGCATGGATTCCGCTTGTTCATGGCTCAGGTGCTACGTTGTCACCGCCTGCTACCATCAGCCACTCTGGCTTAGGCCACCAAAGACCCCACACAGCGTCTGGCTGGGCCCCTCCCTCTTGATGCAAGAGGTCTTGTGAACCCGTGCATAGAGTCTTTTTTCGACAATGTCAACATCGATGTAACGTCAGCAAACGCGTCGACAAGCAGGCAGAACGCCACCACGTGTTAATGTGCAAGGCCTCAAATTACGCAGGCCGTACTACTGGGCGAAGAGTGGTAGCTTCAGACGGGGCAAGACCTCTACCATCAGCTGCCTGTGCTTGCTGACCTGGAGCCCAAATCCGCAGGAAGCTTTTCAAGCTCGTTGACTGAAATGGTCTTGTTTTATGAAGCTTCGAACCCTAAGCCCAAGTTTACACCCCTTAAGCCCCCTAAACCCCCAAACCCAAATCCCAAAACCCTAGATTCACAAAATGGGCACCCCGATGATGGTCAGCGGGTCAGGGGGGACGGGGTCCTCCGAAGAAGCGCCTCAGTGAAAAGGACGAAGGAGCATGCATGCAATGTATAGGGTTTACGGTTTTAGGGTATATAGAGGGCTGAATCATTGGCACGGGGTTTGAGGGATATTATGGTGTCACCAATTCTGTTACTTCGGGTTCCTGACTATAGTGACATAGTGTAAGATGCCAAATAAACCCTAAACCCCAAGGCATAACAATCCATTATTAACATCGAAGGCCTCCTTCGTATTACGAGCATGTCATGTTCGCGGTAAAAGCAGTCGATAACGGTCAGACAGAGAGATTCCCGAATGAACATACGGAAGGAAATGCAGAGATATGTAAGACAGAGAGTGTACGAAATACCTTAATGAAAGGAAACGCAGAAAGACGATAACACGAGTATCATAGGCAGAGGGGTACTTTCCCATCACGTATAGCAACGATTACGGTATGGTGCTAGCAGTAGCGGTCCCTTAAGCCCGAAACCCTGAAATCCTAAATTTAAACAAACTTCAATCTAAGGTAGGCTTAAGACAATGCAGAGGCAACCGCGGTAGAAGCAAAGTTCAGGCTCAGGCTCGAGGGCCATTTACGGTTTCCGTGGGTTTAGGGTGTAGGGGTTTGGGGATTAGGGGTTTAGGGGTATAGGCTTTAGGGTTGTGAGTAGGCAAATCAGCAGCTCGAGCACTGCAGGACGTGACATGGACCGGCAGGCTCTGTGCCTAGAGTCTTGAACTTTGCTTGCAGGTGCCTTTCCTCAACCCTAAACCCTAAACCCTAAACCCTACGGCTCAAGCCATTTTGGCTCAAGATATCGGCCCAAGACCCTGTTCTCAATTCTTTTCCCCTTAGCCTTGCCTGGCTGGGTGGCGGCCAGATCCTCTAGTGCTTCTACTTGTTTGTGATATTGCTCGGGGACGAACTCTCGATCGGGCGGCCAGTTCCTCTACGTGGCTTACCTGTTCTCCTACTTCCCCGCTTCTCCCTCCATTCTCGGGGGATCCTGGATTTGGGGCCTTCGTCTTCTCGTGGGTGTCCTTCCTGTGGTGGTCGTCCTCATCTTGGAGCTCCTCTTCGCTGTGACCTTGCTGAAGGGTGAGTTGAGCTCTGGCTGCAGCACTCCTCCTCCGCGTCGGGGTGATTTTCATTGAGTGGGGAGTTCGGTGGCACTCTCCTGGTCCATTCTCCGTTTGTCCTTGGGGTGACCTTCGGCCAGAGAGAGGGACTATGTCTTCCACGAAACCAGATGAGGCACCCACGCAACCCATTGACGTTGAGGACGAGGAGGACCTGAACTCCCCCACGGAGGTTGCCGAGGAGGGAGAGACGGACATGGATGTGGACCGCGTGGTGAAGTCGGAGCATACGGAGACTGTGCGAGCCAATCCAGACAGGAGGAAACGAGTACGGGGAGGAGCGGGCTTGGAGGGTGGACGTGAAGGGGATGATGAGGAGAGTCCATCGAAAAGGCCACCGCCTCCCGGGGAGACAAGACCAGATGACCGACCCGTCTCAGGCAGTGAACTTCGCCAGCTACTACACCTGCATGCTCAGGAGATGAAAGATGCGTGGGGCAACTTTGAGTCCCGTCTGGGAGGAGTCGAGAAACAACAGAAGAAGCAAACAGGAGAGCTGGCTTCCATAGCGGGGAGAGTCAAGATCACGGAGAAGGATGTGATGGGAGTTAAGAAAGTACAGGACCAAATGCAGCCTCGCCTGGATGCCCTTGCAGAAGATGTGAAGAAGATGAAGGTCGCGCTGGACGAGGTGAAGAGGGATGAGGCCACACGTGTAGCTCCACTGGACAAGGGCAATGCTCGTGACCTACCTGCTCAACCAGACCCGTGGGGTGACTATCTGCGGAGACGACAAGGACAACAAGGACAAAGGATGGCTGCTGGACCCGGGGGTGAGCCTACGCCAGGACCTGCCGTGATGACCAACAAGCTGGACCCTGACGTGCTATCTGCGGATGATCAAAAGACGCTCATCATTGGTGGCTGGATGCAGGACACTCGCAGAGCGGTCATTGAGGCGGAGGCGGAGGAAGTTTTTAAGATCGGCGAAGTTGCGAGTCTCCTGGACGTCGACAAGATCTCCGTCTATGGTCCTCGGCGGAGCGTCGGTATGGTAAAGTTCGTGGAAAGAGAGGGGGAGGACATGAAGGCAGTTCGGGAGCGCATGTGGAAAGTTGTACGCCTTGTGGCACAGGCCAAGCTTGTATTTGCCAGCACTCGCAACCTCGGAGAAGAGAAGACGGCCTGGGCATCATTTGTCAAGACGAGAACAGCCAGGAGCAGAACGGCACACATCAGCATGATCAGGCGGGTCACCATGGCACTCGCGGCAGACGTCAAGGACGAAGGAGGTGGCGTCTTGAACATTGATCACACTCTTGTCTCATCTTACGATATGGATTGGGGGGCAGGCACCTTGTGGTGCGGTGTGCACAAGTTGGGCTCCGCCACCCATAGGGCCCCCAGAGATGCCGACGTTGTCACGATGACAGGCGGGTGGGTCAACCTGGATGCAATCTCAGTAGTGGCTGGTTGCGCCGTGGACGTGGCCCGGGCTGCGTTCGAGTTAGAACTGTGACAGGACGAGGGGCGATGTTTCACACCGGAGACCAAAGGGAGAGAGGATGCTGATGCCTCGCAGGGGAGATCGCTCAAGGCTTCTTCCCGCAGGGGGTCTCCGGCACCCCGACCTCACCAGTGTCGAATACATAAGTGGGGGCGAATTGCACAGTGGAATTTGGGCGGACAAGAGCTAAATTTGCTTGACGTTGCCGCGATTGACATGGACATTATCTTTGTACAGGAGATCTCTCGAGTTGGATCTGGGTGGCACACGGATGAGGGGGAGTACTTTCACTGGACGTATTTTCAGGATGAGGAGACGTGGCGTGGCATTGGGGTTGGAATCTCCATCGACAAACTCGACTGCATCATCCATAAGGTCTCGACCAAACGGGGGGTGTGGATTCTCGCGCGTTTGGTTGGCATTGGGCGAGTCGTGCTTGGCTCTCTACATTGCCTAACAGGTGTCTCCAATGCAAAGTACCAAGCAGCCACGCTGGCATTCGTACAATCTTGTCCGGCAAGCTGGAGGCAATACCCTTTGCTGTGTGGACTCGATGCCAATGAAGTGCCGACATGGAATGGTGGGGACATGGAGGACGACGATCAAGGAGTTGACTGCCTGGCTTCTGGTAGCTCCAACCTCAATGTGCTGGTGGATGTGGCCGCTGGGATGGGCCTGGTACCGTGTGTGCCAGACAACGGGTCAGTTCATTTGCCGACCCACTTCCCAAGAGATGTGACGAGAGCAGGTCGTCAGATCGACATGCTTTGGAAAAGACAAATGAGAGTGGGGAGGGTGACAATTGAGCCGGACAGGAGACATACGATTGGGAGCGATCATGCAATCCTCTGGGCGGAAGTTTTCGTGGAAGGCAAGCACACTCTGCGCTGGGGGAACGACTCAAGGCCTAGATGGGTCGTCAAGGAGCTCCCGAATGTAGAGATCACGAAAGCGGAGGACCTGGAACAACTGGCTCGCGCATGCACGGCCCCCAGATATGCCAAAGCGTACAAGGACGATGATGAAGTCCGTGCCGCCTTCAGTGAAGCTAGAGAGATGGCTAATGACAACTCGCTCTGGAAAAGGGCACACAAAATACGTCGACGCAAGAGGAAGCAGTGGCAGGAGGAGAGGGTGACCGCTATCCTCAATGGTGACTGGGCACAATATCGGGATCGTCAACGTCAACAGCAGAGACGGAAGGGGTGGTGGGGGGGACTTCTCAATGGACGCAGCTCTCGCGAACTCACGGAGGAGGTCAAGCAACACCTGGAGAACAAAATGGTGGACAAAGCGATGCCAGATTGGGACGAACTTCTTGATCAGCACATCCACAATGTGAACCTGGGGGATGTCTACCAGCCGTTTACAACAATGGAGATTTGGGAAGTTCTTCAAGCAATGAAGGCCTCAGGAGCAGTTGGTCCAGATGGCATCAGTGTCTCGCTGCTCAAGGAGGTTGCTGGACATGACAGACTCGGGCAGCAGCTGGCGGACCTTGTCAATGAGATCGTGGAAAACGTCGAGTTGCCAGCAAGATGGAGGAGCAACTTCCTGGCACTTCTTGCCAAAGTGGAGCAACCTCGCCAAGCAAAGGACTTGAGACCGATTTGTGTCAGCAGTGTATTCCACAAAATGGTGACCAAGCTGGTCTGCTCGAGGGTGATGCCATCTTTGAGGACAGGGTCGATGTGTTCGGGCTGTGGAAAAGGACGACAAGCTGCAGACGTCATAGGATGTGTCACTCGTGTCCGGGACGTGGTTCAGGAATGGAGCCTTCCTATGCTGCTGGGGAAACTTGATATCTCTGGAGCTTTCGACAGACTCGATCGCCTCAAAGTGGTAGAGTTTCTCAAAGAACAGCTGGGAGACAACCACCTACCACACGAGCTCCGCTTTCTCTTGGCGCAGCTTCGCACCTACGACCTTGAAGGCAAAGTCCCCGGAGGAGACACCATCAACCTGTCCCCCAACGTGGGCATCAAACAGGGGGCTCCGGAAAGCGCAGAGATTTTTGGCCTAGTGATGGATGCACTCTTGTCAAGGTTGCTCAATTCCAAGGGATGGAAAAGCTTTGGTGGTGCAGGGGGTGGACTGGACGTCGATTTAGTCTTTTACCAGGACGATATCTTTCTCTTCGAAAGTGAATTCCCGAAGCTCTGTCGAAAGATCAAAGTGATTGAGAGGTTTCTGGCCAGAGCTGGGCTTCAACTCTCTGCGACCAAGACCAAAATCGTGGCCAGCGAGTTCTACCGTGGGATGAGATGTGCGAAAGTTGGTGAGGACGTCTTCAAAGTCTCTGCCGCGACTGAGTCCGTGAAGGTGCTGGGTCTGGCGTTCAACCTGCAGGATTCTCCGTCCCAACAGGCCAAAGAACTTCTCGGACGAGCTCGTGGTGCTGCGGAAAAACATGGACCTCTTCTTCGTGGACGAGCTGCGTGGGGGAAGAAGATTCAGATGATGACCACCTTGGTCACCTCCCAGATCCAGTGGACGGCAGGGGCGGTGTTTTGGTCCAGCAACGACCTGAAAACGGCCAACGTGCTACAGCTTCACATCATGAGAGGGATTTTTCACCTACGGAGAAAAAAGGATGAAACATGGACGTCCTGGAATAGCAGAACGATGCGGGAATGCAGAGCGTGGCTGGCCTACCACAATGTTCCACGGTGGAGCACCACTATTCTTCGACTACAACACACCCTCTCTGGGCACTGGGCCCGTCGTGAAGAACAACTTGGCCCCAACCACGTGATCCCCTCGATACCCATGCGCGTCATGTCGTGGCGTTCCACAGAATGGTGGCGAAGACAACAAGCGCTCAGCCCCAAAGTGGGAATGAGACACAGAGGTCACGTTCACGTCTCCAACCTTGAGAGACAACTCGCTGATGTCCATGGCACAAAATGGTATCTCGCTGCCCTTGACAGAGCCAGATGGACTAGGGAAAGGGAGGAATTCTTGTCCAGATTTGATGCAAACTGGACGAGACGACGACAGTTGGCACTTGAGGCTTGAGGGAGTGGAGCGGGGGAGGGTTGCCCAGTTGAATGAAGGTTTTCATCCTGACTATCTTGGTCTTGCCTGTCCCCGTCTTTGTCCTGGCGAGCCTGCAGCCGTATGCCTTTCCCTACTTGCTTGAATTGCGAAGCTTCCTCCGTGACTACATTTTGTGCCTTTGACTTACCTTCTTTTCAGTCGAACGCACCTTGCAAGTTATCTTGATGTACAAGCTTGTGCAGCCTCACTGAGTACATGCAGCCAGCCTTTCAATGTGAACTCATATGCTACTTGGCTCGAGGTGATTTTGGAAACCCACTTACCTTGACCTTCGCCCATTTCGGGCCCTTCGTGAACATGGCGCCGTGGTGGAACCTGTTCCTCGCCCTCCTCGTGACGAAGGGTGTGGAGACCATGGCCACAGGCAAGGACGACGAATACCCCGGTCACCAGTGGGAGCATCGGTGGCCACACGAGTCAGCCCCTTCTGCGGAGGGCAACTTTGAACATGCTCCTCCAACCGCCCCCGCCAACCTGGGACAGCCTACGACAACAACTTACAATCAGGTTGTTGAGCACATGGCGACGGCTTGGGGTGACGATGTTACATGGAACACACCAGCTACTTCTTCGAGCTCCTTGCCTCTGGGTTTGCCATTGACGCAGCTAGGAGGACATGTTTGCTCGGCGTGGGATGAAGAGACGACCATGGACCAGGGTGACGTCCCGCAGCCTCAGTACACGGGCCGCTCCGCCTGGGATGAGGATTACAGCTCGTCGGCCTGGGGTGAGGAGATTTCTTTAGGACTGCAACAGGAGGAAGTCGATGCCTTCGAGCTGGGAACAGTTGCACAGGTACATGCCCCGGACCCAGGACAAGTACCGCAGTCCTTGCTGGCGAGGGGTCTTACGGGAAGCTCCTCGTCCTGTTCGCCCTCGGCTACATGGTGGACCTCGTCGGCTACTTCGAGTACACCGTCCTCCTCGGCACCTTCGGCAACACCTATGGCAATGACTATGTCAGATGCGTCCTCCTCCTCCGTGCCTTCAGCAACACTGATGGTGGAGACTACCTCGAGCGCATCCTCATCAGCGCCTTTGACAATACTCGGCAGCCACCACAGGAAGAAGTGACCACCATGCCAGTGGCCAATCCTCACAATGACTGGGTGAAGCAAGTGATTGACAAGAGGCGACTTCGGGGGAGACCACCTTGCACCACCCAGCTTGGCCAGGACGGGAGTGAGTTGGATGAGGAGGGGGTGACCCAACGCTTTGGTCGTCAACGTGCAGGCAAGGATCGCTGGCACAACATGAATGGGACCGTCCGGTCACGCCTACGTGAGAGATTGGAAGAAGAAGCACGTGCCAGTGGTCTACCCTCCGTTCCTGAAGAACCCGGTGATGGTGCCAACATGGATCCTGACACGCAGGAGGATGCACAAGGACCCGGAGCCACATTGCCGGGTGCACAAGGGACAACTTCGGACCCTGCCGAGGCTTGGTTCCAGGTCTTGGGCACGTCTGGAGTAGAGCAGTCCACGGGTGACACTCTTCTGCTTGTGGAGGACGTTACCGGGAAGAAATTCCAGGTACGTTCAAGCTGTGGACGGGATGCCAATGCAAGCACTACAGCAGGAGAAGATGCGGACCAGGCCGACACCGAATCGGGTCTCTCTTCTTCTGATGGAGGAGGTGGGGGTGCTGTAGGATTCTGGCGTGCTGGCGAATGGATCCCTAGACCGCGAACAGAGGCTGAACTTCGCGCTCATCGTGGTGGACGTGGAGAAGTACGCACACGCAGGAAACAGGAGAGGATGCAAGCGTACTTCGATGGTCGCTGGAAGCCCGCCTGGCTCAACAACTACATTCGGGACAAGGAGCAGCGCACCGGCCAACAAGTCAGCCAACCCGTGCCAGCCAATGCGGACGAAATACCTCAACCTGTCCCACAGCAATCCTCGTCCTCGGCTCCTACTTTGGTGGATTGGAATGATCATGGATGGACATGGAAAGGATGGGCAGACACGGATTCCTGGCGATGGTCCTCGAACCAAGCGTCCGAGGAGCACGTGCAACAAGATCAGTGGTCGCATGGTTGGCAGGAAGGCGGGCACGACAGTGCAGATGCTACGTCGAACTGGAGCAACTGGGGCAACTGGACAGGCTGGCAGGTGAACCACACGCAGACGGCGCAGACCACCTGGGACTGGAGTTACAACGAGGAGGAAAGCAACATGGTGGCCAACACAACAGTGACCTCAACGTGGAGCCCAGGACAAGACGTTGCCTGCCTCGAGGTGACAGCAGAAGCGACCTGGGCCTGGCAGACTTTGACTACGCTGACGACCACAACCTTGGACCTGGGAGGACTGGGATGTTGTGGGACAGTGGGGGAATTGTGGCTTTCAACCTCGTCTTCCACCTCTTCTACCACGACAGTGGAACCAGAGCTCGAGGACAACATGGCGGCAGCAAATGGGGCAGCACCAGAAGCGGCAGAACCTACCGGAGGACCACATGGAGTACCTGGCCTTGGCCTCTTCCCCAACGTGACCACATATGAGGGTGAAGTCAACTGGATGATGCAGCTCACCAACAGCGAGAGGGCGTTTCTTCAGGAAGCTGGGACGAATGAGGAGAGCCTGAACCGATTGGAAGAAATGCTGCACCAGTTGGACGATCACCAGATCGATGGAACGGGGCCTGAATCACGGTGGGCTCTGGCACGCTTCATCGCTCGCCTGGAGGACGTTGTGCACACGCTGGACTCGATCTTGGGCATCCTACAACGCCGACTACGCCCACGAGGATACGTCCCTATCCAGCGCATACCAGGGGAAGAGTTGTCCCGCATTAGATGGCTCAACTGGGCGCGTCAGTTCATGCCGCTCCTACAACGCGTGTTGGAAGTAAACCTGGGTGCTCCTCTTCAACCACAGGAGGTGGACCCTACAGGGACGATACCCGTTAGCTTCAACACCGCGCCGCCGTACCAACCGGCCACCTCTTCGGGTGAACGCAGGCCACGCAGCAGGTCGCCGACGCGTGCTACCTCAACAAGAAGGTCCTCTTCGTCGGAGTTTGGGTCGGGACCGCCCAGCTCGCAGCCTGAGCGCTCGGAGGGCGAGAACGAGGAGGATGATGAAGCTGCTGTGGATGATGAAGCTGCTGTTGAAACGGTGGCAGCACCAGTTGATCCTTCACAGCTCCCGGGCATATGGAGGGATCCACCCCTGGAGGACCTCTCCAACACGGGCAGTGCATTTGGAGGAGATCGGCCCGTTGGTACCATGGCAGCCACAACGTCTACAACGACGGGGACACGGAGGACGGGAAACGGTACAAGTACGACCACGGACAGGTCGCTCATGGAGGCAGGCTCACTGAGTTCTACATCGCCGTGTTCGTCTTCCACGTCGAGCCCAACCATGAGTTCCTCTGCCTCGACTACACCCTCTTGCTCGTCTACGTGCCTGGCCCCTTCGCCCGTCTCGGTGCATGGTGTCGCTGGCATGGGTTGTGATGTGGTGGAGGGTGACTTCGATGAAGAACGAGCTGTTGATCTAAAGGAGGACTGGACAGCATGGATCCAACTACCAGGGATGAGCAGGTTTGGGAAGTCATCGACCTCGACGACTACTACCAGCAGCAACCTTGAGGAGGAGAGACATGGGGGAGCACCATTGTGGCCAGCCGACTTTGTCCGCGAGGCCGTGGTGATGGAGACCAGCCTGGCCACCCAAGCAGATCTTCAAGACCTCCTCCGGCGCCTCCTCGACAGGCAGAGGGTACTTCGCCATCTGGGAAGACTGCTGGATGAAGCGATGGAAGAGGTGGTGGCACAGCTTCAAATCCCGAGACATGCCGTGCCCTTCAATGCCGCCACCATGGCCGGGAACCTCTGGGGAGTGGTGACAAGGGAAGCGACGAATGGGCATGGCACCTCACAAACCGCGACTACACTGCCTGCAGGACAACCTGGAGTTCTCCTACAGCCTGGCCTCCCGAGC
This sequence comes from Symbiodinium sp. CCMP2456, assembly GCA_905221635.1. Taxonomy (NCBI): domain Eukaryota; class Dinophyceae; order Suessiales; family Symbiodiniaceae; genus Symbiodinium; species Symbiodinium sp. CCMP2456. The sequence goes on from CAJNDV010001547.1 coordinate 47,218, forward strand.
AGCTTGGATGCTCTACAGCTTGCTCTACCTGGTAGTGAACCGCACACTGTGGCTGGCTACAGAAGACGTGCATGGAGACAACACGTGAGGGGGCTATACAGTGCTCAGGGAAGACAAGTACCGGAAGGACGGTGGCCACCTGAACATGATCGTGATCTGTACTTAGTTCAGACCAGTGATCGACCTGTCGACAACTACCCGGAGCCGTGCCCGCTTCCCGAGCAGCCCTTTCGTGTTCGACAGCAGTTGGGAAGTGCTACCAGGCGTCGGGGTCAGCGCTTGTTCCAACGACAGTGGGGAGGCGGTGAGAGTCTCTCGAGCCGGGGAACTTTTGCTGGTGATGGTGGTGAAGGCCCGATTCCTGATGATGGTCGTGATGGGAGAAGTCCAGGTGGAAGTGGGGTCGGGAGCAGAGAAAGAAGTCGAAGCCGTGACGATGTGTAAGTCGTCGAAGCCGTGACGATGCGTAAGTCGTGTACTGAGCTGGCTGTGGAGGGTTGTTTGTAAGTGCACGTTCGAACTGAGCGAGCCTTGGACCTCATGCGGGAGAAAGGGCTACTGCATTTAAAAAAAAAACCCTAAACCCTAAAAACCGTCCTTGTCCTGCCGCAGAGCCCTAAGTTGAGGCTCGAACATTTTTTGTGCTCGACGCACCGCCCAGCCGTCCAGATTCTCCATTAGCAGGCTGGGCCCTAGACCCCAAACCCCAAAGCCCTAAACACTCTAAACCCGAAACCCTGAACCCCAGACCCTAAACCCTAAAACCCTAAAGCCCTAAAAGCCTTAAGCACTCTAAACCCGAAAGCCTAAACCCGAGACCCTAAACCCTAAACCCCTGAGGATGGCCTCGAAGAAGTGCACTGTTGGCACGGCCGTGGGCGCGGGGCTAAGAGACTCCCCCATATCAGGGTCGGAAGGGTTCCTTGGTAACTGTTAAGGCCCCCACATTACGCTTAAAGCCCTTGCACTCTACACCCCTAAGCCCTGCAGAACTTGAAACCTCAACTAGGTACAGCATCGGCTGCGGCTGCCAGGTCCGGATAGAGTACAAGACTAGCTGACAGCTAGGGCCATCAAACATTAGGGTTTAGGGTTTAGGGTTTAGGGTTTAGGGTCTAGGTCTGCTAGTGTTGTCATGATGAGCTTGTCCGCAATGGCACGCAGGTGGCGATGGGTGTTCTGAGTGACGGACTTTTGGGTCCGTCTGATGCCAAATTCCAAAATCCCTCACCATGGCCCTCAACAGCCCTCAACACCCCAACACCCCTCAAACGAAGCAATCCTATGAGAGGGAAAGGCTAAACCCTAAATCCTAAACTCGAAACCCTCCCATGGAAACCCTTCCGTGAGATGGCGAGGCCTGGCCTCCGTCGTAGCAGGAAGCGCTTTCATCGCCGGAACAAGCCAGCCCAAAGGCCGGCTTAGGGTGGTTTAGGGTTTAGGGTTTAGGGTTTAGGGGTTTAGGGGTTTAGGGGTTCAGGGTTTAGGGTTTAGGGTGTCTACAAGCTTCTCGAAGGGTACAAGGGTGCTTTTTAAGGTCCCGGACTTTAGGTCAGCTGTTGGGCTTCGGGTGTTGCTTTCGAAAGCGCCCTGTCGCGACGTTAGAATCGTGCTTCGTCGATGGCCTCTTGTGTTTGTGTTGATGGGGATTGGGTTGACGTTTTAAGACGTTTCGGATTTTTTGGGTGTCGCAGCGTTGTTGGCCATTCTTCGAGCTCGAGATTCGTGAGTCTTTGGGAAGCGCTCGGACTGTGGAGTTGGAGTTTTCCCAGAGACTCCCAAACCCCTTAATTAAGGAATATACCTTAAACTATAGTAGGAATCCTAATATGATTTAAGGTATATATTCCTTAAGGGGTTTTGGAGTCTCTGGGTTCTTGGGTCAAGTCTTAAGTAGGGCCTCCAACCACTAATAGTGACCTCAACGGATCGTGGTAATTAGACCCAGGTCCTTGTGTTTTATTCCTATGAAACTATACCATGAATAAACTGCGAGCACCCTGGCCATTATGACTGCCCTTATAATCACCCTTAGCATATCCCTTATCGTGCCGTGCGTTGCTGTTCTGGGATCAGGGTTCTTATAGAATTTCCAGCAGGTCATGCCAGTTCGCCCCCATGCTTCTGCAATACTTGTGAGAGAGGGCACGGGGGTGCGACCTAGCCCCTGCCAATTCGCACCCATGCCTTTTGCAGTAACATCTGTGAGGGACGGCAGTGGGCCCGAATTGGCCCGAATCACACACTCCTAAAGCCTAAGGTATCCTAAGGTCGTGGAACGGGGGAGACAGGCATGTATGCATCGTTTATATGGTTCAGTTTTTCAATTTCAGTAATTCTGCGCAGATGCGAGCCAGATGTTGGGAAGATGGGGGCACGGAAAGAATAGAAGGGAAGATCGACGGGTGCGACAGTTGGACGCAGATAGATGCTTTAGAGTTTAAAGTTTGTGGTTTGCAGTTGAGGGTTTAGTTCATCTCCCTGTGAATCATAGGTGCTTTCCCTACACTCCACTACACCTACTATTCCACCTCCCCGCACCCCCGAGGCTGGAAGCTTTAAAGCCAAAAACTCTTAAACCCTGAACCCCTGAACGCTAAACCACCACAAACCACTTAGATCATGAACCCAGGAAAGAAGTCCCCTTAGCCTCAAGAACTCATCCTGCTCCTTGGGTAAAACAAGGTAGCACAGGTTCTTGGCTTGTCAGGAACAGCCCAGAACTTCAGCTTCGTTTACCTGCGCCCAGCAGCTCAAGGTCACAACATGAAGAATCCCGCACCCCTCCCCCCCCCTCCGGCTCCATCAAAGCTGAACTTTGATGGCTGGCTGTCCATCACGGCCACCCTCTCTGCGATCAATCTCGGGCGAAATCTGACAAAGAATCCTTTAGTATGATGTTGCATCTGAATGCTGTAAACCCTAAACCCTAAACCCTAACCCCTAAACCCTAAACCCTAATGTATCATGCTGTATCATATCGTTGTAGCATTGCAAACCTTACTGCGCATGCTTTGCGATGCGTCTCCTGCACAGGGGCCCTCCGTGCGACCTCGCAGGCGCAGCAGCAGGCAGGGGCGCCCCCGGTGTCCGCTCGGAAACTGCATACTGCCTGCTTTAACTGTTTATTATTATGGTTTAGAATTTAGAGGAGTTTAGGGGTTTTGGACTAAAGATTTGGAGGTTCAGTATTTCGTGCCGAGGGATGTAGGGGTCCTTGCAGGGGCCGTTTCTGCCTTGGCATATGTTAATTAAAAGTTTTTCGCACTTGCTGCAGCAGTAAACCTGCACACACGCAACCAGATAAGTTCAGGGCTAGGATATTTATATACATACATGTATGTGTAGTTCGTATTGAAACTTTTATGCTTATGTTTATATGCTGATCTGAGCTGTTGGCAGTTCATCGCTTGTTTACACATGTGTTCTGGTTGGTTCTTGTTTGTGTGTGCAGTGCGTTGTGCTTCATACGGGCATACCTCCTACCTACCTACTCCTGCCTGCCTACCTACCTTCCGACCGACCGATCGACCGACCGACCCACCAACCCACCAACGCACCGACCGAGCGACGACCTACCCACCTACCTACTTACCCACCTACCTACCGCTTGCCTACCTGCCTGCCTGCCTATCTACCTACCCACCGACCCACCGACCTACCTGACCAACCTACCTACCTATAAAGCTACCGACCGACCGGACCGACCGACCGACCCGACGGACCGACGACCACCTACCCACCTACCTAACTACCTACCAACACTACTTACCTACGTAAAAACAAACCAACCAACCAGCCAGTACTCACAGGCACCAACTTATGCCTGCGTGAATGTACTTAGATGTGTGTATGTATATAGACACAAAAACACATGCATTACATATGTATATACATGTGTATGTGTGTATATATAAATGTATATGTACGTATGCATCATGCATGCATGCATGCATGCATGCATGCATGTATGTATGTATGTATGTATGTATGTATGTATGTATGTATATAGGTATGTATGTATGTATGTATGTATGTATGTATGTATGTATGTATGTATGTATGTATGTACTTGTGTATGTATGTATGTATGTAGGTATGTATGTATGTAGTAATGTGTGTGTGTGTGTGTGCGTGT